>JZKD02S1630517.1:53476-70477 GCA_000966675.3 Picea glauca
GTTTCATCTTTACATTAATTGGCAGTAAGAGTCACTCTTGAACATGACACTCCCTATTCATCATCTGAAGCCGGTTTGGGTAATCCATTTGTCTCTCATTCGATTTGATAACAAGGTCTTTCCATGTGTCGTATTTGAGTCAATACTGCCAAATCACTGGTCGTGTCGTTCATATGTTCAAGAGCAGTCCGTCTGAAACCTCTACTTGATTCGGCCATCTGCAATTATCCATTCATTTCGTGTCGGCCTTCCCTGTGTCCAAAGTTCAATTGTTACATGCTCTGTTTCACTTTCAAACTCTATTACTCATTTCGTGTCATTAATGGAGGATACATTAAGGCCCTCCTATGACGAGTCTTGTTCCGTCGACATCAGCACATTATCCGGGATTAAGAATTAGAAATCATTCAGTACCTTAGAGCTTCCATGCCTCAATGGCAAGTTTCCTCGCTTTCGACAGTGGGTTTACATCATTGACCCCTGATCGAAAGATTCTATCGATTGTTCGACATCAGCTCATTTATTCGCAATCGATGGGTTGTAATTTAGTACCTTGGGAGTCATTGGCATTAATGGTGATTTCCCTCACACTTGTTAACGGTTTCATCAATGACCGGTAATCAAGTGGTTTCTGCCATGTTCGACTTTGACACATGTAATCGCATGGTCAGATTCGTACTTTGGGGCGATGAGGTTGAAGACCCTGGATATTATCTTTGTGATCCAGGTTGCGATGGAGTATGTATAATTTGTGACACATAGATCCACTGTGTATGTTTCGTGGCTATGTCGTCTTGACTAAAAATTTATCGCATAGATCCACAGTGTATTCAGGTGGATATGCTATATTCTGACTGCATGGATCCACAGTGTATTTAGGTGGCTATGCTATATTCTGACTGCATGCATCCACAGTGTATGATTGGTGGCCATGATCTTTGTTTATGATGTCATCAGTCTATGATCTGAGTATGGGAATGCCTACCTCAGAAGGGATACATATTATATTCTGCCGATGCTTGGATGTTTGCAGGTTTCCGATTAGATGTGCTCTTGGTTTTTGATACACACATGCAGCTTACAAAGTCCGTCGACTGTCACTGATTCCACTCTCAGACTTTGGGGGGCATTCTGCTATCCACAATTTTGGTCATCGTGATGATGTTATGATGTTGTCATGATGATGGAAAATCAAGCTCTTCAATAAGAATACTTTCCTGAGAAAATTTGCACTTGTCTTCTTCCAGAAACTATATTTTTCAAGAAGTTCGCAGGCTGCCTATATACTTGCCTGCGAGAATTCCTGGTTCTCGCAGGCTGCATTAAACTGGCATGCGAATATTTCACACTGTAATAAAGGCCAGGGTGCGAACATCTTATTAAAGAGGAAAAAGATGAAGTTCTCGAGCCTTCTAGAAGAGAATCTTCGAGAAGAATGAGTTGGCTAACGAATGGTTGTTCAAGTGCTGGCATTCCAGATATCTTGGGATCATTTCCTATCCAAGTAACTAAATTATCTTCTCCTATATATTGAGGAGATAGCTCATGGAAAATTTTATAAGCAAGCTAGCAAGAGATTGATTGGAGAATTTTTGAAAGCCTGTATGAAGGACTGATGCTACAGCAGCAAGAGACTACAGCAAGGTCATCACAAGTGGTTGATTTTCTTCATGCATGAGCAAGTGTGTGTGTCAGAACTAGGAGCCATTGAAAGGAGACCTACAACATCAAGGCTTAGGTTGTAAGTTTCACTTTCAATTAATTCAATATAGTAATATGTCCCTTTCCCATAAAGATGATGTCACTTTATTACATGATTCCTTGATCACATGTATAGACTAGCTATTTAATATATTAATCGGCCTTTACTTTGATTGGTTTGGACTGTTGTGATCTGAACGGTGCAAGAGCATTGGAGTAAATCTTGGAACAACAGAGACCTAAGGAAAGCGTTCATAAGGTATGTCTATAATCCTTATCTCTTAGTTCACTCAATAGGCTAGATCTAGGGAAAGTGTAGTATTATGTCCTGTTTTGTTCTAGATCTAGGTGGATATAGGGAGATCGGTTCGTGTCCGCACTTACGGATTAATCTTGAAACAACATAGCCCACAAAATAAGTGAGATCCATGATCTCAACTCCGCCTGGGCACTCCTTCCTCAACCAAAGTGTCGAAGTCCAAAAGTGGTCCAAATCTGACCAAGGTTTCCTCAAAACTTGGTCGAGGGCCAACACTTACCAAATTCACATTTGGAAAATTTTACATACAACTTTTCCCTTTGCAAAGTATCCAATACTTGCTTTACATGCCTTACATTTCCATCCTAAGTACCACTAAATAAAATAATGTCGTCTAAATATACAATCATAAAATCATCTAGAAATGGCCTAAATACATCATTAATCACATGCATGAAGGTTGTCGAAGCATTACAAAGCCCAAATGGCATAAATAACAACTCAAACAAAACTTGTTTGGCTTTAAAGGCAGTTTCCATGCATCCTGTTCTGCAACCCTGATCTGATGGTATCCACTGCGCAAATCCAACTTAGTGAAATAAACAACATTCTTTAATTAATCAAGTATATCCTCTATATGAGGAAGAGGGTATCGATTTTTCACCATGATTTTATTTAAGTCTTGGTAATCGACACACATTCTCCATGTGCCATCCATATTTGGCACCATCATGATCAGATAACCACAAGGATATGAGTTGGTCTTGATGACCCCTTGATCCAATAAGTCGCGTACCTAATTTTTGATATATGTCATCTCTACAACTGACATCTGGTACATTCCCACATTAGGAAGATGATAATCCTGCTGGAGATGTATTTCATGTTGGATTTCCCTCTTAGGAGGTAATCCATTTGGTTCCTAGAAAATATCATCATACTTAGAAACAATATCAATTAATTCTTTCTTATGAGAAGGATCACTTCCTTAGAAGGCGTCGGATGTTCCGACATCCTTTTCCCTTACGACCATGAGTACATATCTCTTATCGGTGTTTATGAGTCTCTTCATTTGTCTTGCACTAACAAGTGTGGTGTTTACCCTCATGATGTGGGATCTAACAATATATTCCACTCCCCCTTTAGTAAGGTGATATTTGTTCTCATGATGAAATAAGATTGTTTTTCTATCATAAAGATAAGGACTCCCTAGCATTATGCCACATATATCAGTGATACAACATCCAAATCCACTTCATCAATCAACTCTGAAGCAATATAAAATATAACCCTACATTGCTTGGTGACATTAAGTTTTTCTTTATCACATACCCAACCAAGAGGATAAGGCCTTGGATGTGGTTTAGTTTCGAGCCCCATCTTTTTGACAAGTGCTTCAGATATCAAGTTTACTTGGGAACCCAAAGAAAATAATGTATCTATCTTAGTGTGCTTAGTTACAACTCTTATATGAAATAATTCATTCCTCTTTCTTTCATCAT
The DNA here is from genome assembly GCA_000966675.3 of Picea glauca. Classification (NCBI taxonomy): domain Eukaryota; kingdom Viridiplantae; phylum Streptophyta; class Pinopsida; order Pinales; family Pinaceae; genus Picea; species Picea glauca. Next base: position 56,939 of record JZKD02S1630517.1, read on the forward strand.
CATGAGATTCATTAATTTAATTTGAACTAGCATGAAGGGAATCTTTACCTTGTACTCCAACCGTTGTGATCTTTCCTTTGTCTCTTGAATCGAAAACAAGATCTTGTTCCACTATAGCAATGGTGTTTTTCTTTCCCTTTCCACCGAATTGTTTCGGTCTCTTCTATGGATGTAGTTTCCAACAATTCTCATCATCGTGACCATTCTTCTTGCAATGAGTGCAAGATGGTTTTCCTTCTTCCCTATTTACAGTGGCGGTCTTTTTGTCCTTCCTTTTTAACTTCTTAAACTTCCTATGTGGGGTATTGGAAGGCTTCTTTGTGGGATCTTCTTGAACATGCTTTCTCCTGTTCTCAAGGTGAGTGGCTTGCACACAAACTTCGTCAATACTGGTGGGGTTAAACAATACTAAAGTATTACAAATATAACTGTGAAGTGTGCCAATATACTTCATTAAAGTTTCATAAGCATCCAAAGGAATTTTTAATGCAAGACCTTTCTTCCTAAATTCTTCCATGAAAGTTTGTACAGTTTGACATTCACTTTGTCTTAAAGTTTTCCATTCCATCATTTCTTTATGTAAATAACCCAATGGATAAAATCGATTCCTTATCGTTGATTTAAATTTCTACCATGAGGAAAGAATATTACCACACTTACTTCTATCTTGAAGTTTTCTCTCCCACCATATGAGAGTGGTGCCCTTCAACCAAAGAGAATCCAATTGCATTTTAACTTCTTCTTCATCAATCAGTTGAACACGGAAATATACTTCAACTTGTTGGATCCAATTATCTACCTTTTCAGGATTAGAATATCCATTAAACATAGGTAAATAAAATTTTACATCAAGCTTTAAAAATGGTTTCTTAAAAGAAATTTTATGGCTAGAATCATGATAATGATGAGAATTCTCAAAGGAAGAAGAGCTAGAACTTGATGGTGAATATGGAGGCTCGGGAGGGTCTCCTCCAGCCCCTTGATTCACTAAATCATTATCATATGATTTTGCTTTCTTTTTCTTCCCTTTCTTCTTCATCCTCTTCTCGTAGTCTCCATACATTTGCTCGACCATTTTTGACATGCGATAAAAGACCATATGGAAAATTTTCTCTTGTTCATCACGCTTGTCCTCTTCATCCATTTTCTTCCTTCAGGATGCACGACCAACTTTAGGATTGAAAGTATTAAGAGTTCCTTCACCCTGCTTATGCTTGGCCCTAGTAAGCATTCACACTCAAAAATTGAATTCAAAGATGACTACTCTAATACCAACATGATCCAGGATCTTTTCATCGGTGTGACTTATTAAAGAATTGCATTAAATGAGCATAAATTGAAGTGCATCATAAAGAAGGAATAAATAAATAATGAAGATACATATGCATCAAATCTGAACAAAAAATCTTGATAACAAAGTTCGTCCCTGGTGGTCTACGTCTATGGGTCCTTCTCTCAAATGCGTAGGCCTTTTTATTAACTCAGCGAAAGAATTTGGAAAAATATACAAGTATACCTCATTCTGGAGTTAAGCTACAGAATATTTGCTCATATCAGAAAAAAAACAACACCACTCAATTCATGTCATTGAATTACCCAAAAACAATAGTCTCCATGCCTCGATCTAAGTTTGGAATTTTCAACACCATAAGAAAATTCATCTTGGTTTCCATGCCTACACCTGCAATTAATTACTGAGAAAATTATCGATTTTCATGCAGTCTGTACGGTCGTGCGCCTCCATGGTCTCACCCCAAAACTATTGGAAGACTTGTCTCTTAAGTAATAAAGGTGGGTGTATGTACCAACATAGCCATTAGGATAGTTGGTTGAAGGAGTTATATTAAGGAATATTTGTTGGGGCAGGTCCTGGGGTAAAACCTGTGGGCCTCCCGTTTTCACCCTCCATAGAACCTTTATCAACAGATATGGAGGATTTTTGTGATATGTTTTTAACTTTGGTGGATAGTTGGGATATGTGCCACCATTTTGGGGGAACTTACTCCAATTTTGGAGGACTGGGTTGGTGCCATCCAACCCTTTAACCCTTTTGAAATTCGGTTGTTGGGCATCCTTGGGAATTTGTCCGATGCCACATGGAAACCCATGACTAGGCCATGTGACGACCAATCATTGTCCCAAGTAACCTAATTTCATGGACAACCATTTCACCTCTACCATGTCACCTATTGAGTGGTTGTACGATCTACCACATGGCACCTTCCCATTGGTCCACGTATTTGACTGAAAATTTCCAAAAATGAGTGACATGTGGCAGCCTCTGGTGATGCCACATTATCATGTTGATGTTAGCATGACACATGTTTCCCTATGAATGTTCCACGTACAATGTGTGGATGATGAAATCATTTGTACTGATGTTGATGTCAACAATACGGATGCTAACTCATCCCTGTTGATTGGGCTAGGTTGACTAAAACTTTGACCGCAAATATATTTTTATTCGTAACTTCGTTTGACGAGTCATTTACATCGTTGGAAATCTTGCGACACGCTCTTCACAATGATGTTAATTTCATTGAGTTTTGAGGACTTTTAATTTGTTTCCCCTTCTCTATCTGATGATGAGGCCATTCTGAGCTTCATGGGTTGCTTTTGTGAATTCTGAGTTATCCTTAGTGTTCTCTGGATCCTTTTTAGATCATTGCGTCAATTCAATATTGTGAGAAATGAGAAACTAAGGAAAAAGTGATACTAAGAATTTCTATAAAAGACAATCTGATACCTCATATCAGAAACTGCACTACATCCAAGGAGACATGGAAAACTCTCAAATATTTGTACGAATCGAAGAACACAAATCGATTACTACCATTGAAAAGTAAGCTTCTTTCTATCGGGATGGAGAAGAATGAAAGTATTAGTGATTTCATTTCAAGAATCAAAGATATTAAAGACAAACTTGGTAATATAGGTGAAACTCTATCTGTTATCACATAGAATTGCAAGGGTAAAAAAGTCTTTTTTTTTTTTTTTTTGAGTCATAGGTGTTCATTAAGTTATAGGTTTTATGTCCCTTCTCCATAGTCATTTTTCATTTTTTTTGGTATGAATAAGTTATGTTTTTTTTTTATTTGGTCTAAAGAGTCATAGGGTCATGTCTTTCTTTCATAACTGTGGGATAATCACCTTCATGAGTCACATCTTTTAAATTCTCCATCATCATCCTGACATGTCACTTTCTCCATCTTGTACGTTGACCCATACTTTTTTCACATTTACCCATTAATATGTCAAATCAAATATGATATGTACGCTAGCAACTCACTAGGAGAGTTCACAACACTTTTAAAGGTACATCTTGCATTAATAGCCATCATTGCATTTATGGGTCATGTAAATTGAATATCTCCTTGTTTTCAGAGCTGATTTTTAAAACAATATCCAGGGATTATGTCATGAATTATTTTAACTTTTTTCTCCAAATGTACAAAGCATTTTTCAGCTCAGCACTGCAAACTGGTGTTACAGACAGGCGCTACGAACTCGATGCTGCGAAATGGCTAGAGAAGATGAGTTAGAGGTTAGGATACTTGCAGACACCATTGTTGAACCTCAAATATACCAACTTCCAATTCAAGGTCACCAGGTACTCCATGAGTATTTTCACCCTATTTGGAGGACATGATAGGGTTTCTTAGTTGTTTTTCCTTGTGGGCGTCATGAACTGGTGACAGGCACTGCAAATTGTATTATTTGTTTGTTGTCAATCTCCCAAAACATTCTGATATACTTCAAAGATTTTTCATTAAGCCTGATGCATCCATGGGTTTAGGCCACCTTTTCCCACCATCCATTTTTCCTACTTTTCTTACTTTTCCCAAGTGCTGCAAAGCCCTGTTATGGCGCTGCGAACTTTGTATAACAAGCCTGGTGTTGCAAACCCTCTATTCCAACACCTTTTACAAACCTGTCTCCTACAAGCTCAACCAATTCGATTACACTTATATTCAATCTGCACTGTGAAATTAGTTACATGTGGAAGTCAACCTGAGTTTTTCAAAAGAGTAGTAAGGATGCGAGCAAGTTTGAGGTTGCTAAGACCTGTTATGTAAAGTTTTGTTCTGATATTCTTCATGATATTCTTTAACAATATTTCCATTCGTCTTCTTGATTTAAAGATACCTTGTCCTTTTCCTGGGGGTCAAATGAGTTGAGAAACACAAACATTTTACACAAAACTAGCCTACTGGTAAATCTCATCTGTTAAAACCCTAACTCTTTGTTCTCCTTGTTCCATATCTAACCATCATTAAATCTTGTGGAAAGGTTTTTCTGCAATCAGACTTAATGGATACCCCACAACAAAGGAGGGGAAATTGTGAGAACAAATCCCTACCACATGCATCTTTTTCATTTTGAACCCTTGATCAGGGAAGTTTTCCAAAGAGTAGGTTGCATTAATTTTTGTCAGAAAATGCAGAGGGGGCACCCAACGGTGGCTAGGAAGTTTTCCCTCAATTTTGATGAGACCAAAACTAAGTTTGGGACATTGGAGTTTGGGGTATATGAATTATCCATCTCAGAAACAATTGATATACCTAACACTGGTGAGAGATGGTTTAAGGCCATGACCCTAAATGCTTCCTTTTCAAAGGAATTCCTCAAAACATAATACGAAGGAGACAATTTGTCAAAGGATGTTCCTAGAAATCATATGTCGAAGGGATTTGATAAGATGTTAAAGGTGATTCAAATATAATTCACCTATGAAGGAATATTTAACATGATATATTAGTACCATATAAGGCTACTGCTACACTTCATGGGTAAAGATTCCATGAATCTCTCATTCTACCTATTTAGAAGTATTGGAAAAATGTCTAATAGGGTCCAAGCTAAATCAAAACCAGTCGATACAAGTGTCTTCCATTCAGGCCTTATAAAGATGCTAGTGATGTAGAAATTGAGAAATAAAAGCATGTATTTGGAAGCATTTATTACCTCTTCACACTTCCAGCTAAACGTTTCTCTGACTCCGCAGTCTAAAATGCAAATCCTCTTCATATTGAAAAGACTATAAATTCAGAAGTGAAAAAGAAAAGGAAGAAGATGAAGATTTCTATAAGTGATAAAGAAAATAAGGATCATGAAGGAGGAGGACCTTCATAGTATTCACAAAGAGAAGCTTTACCTATGCCAGATCCCAGTCCAATAGAGGCTCCTTAACTAAAGCTACAAGCTTTAAAGGAAGGAAGTTGGTGTTTCCTTCACCCAGTGTAGCTGATAAGGTCAAATCTAGGAGGCCTCTTACTAGAGAAATAAACAAACAAGAGATACCTGTGAAATAGGATGTAGTAAGGGATTCATCCCATAGGAAAGGTAAATATATATTTTTTTTAAATCATGTTTAAATCATTGACACCACCACTCCTCAAAAGGAAAGAAATCATACTTTTAAGAGGCTCAACAGACAGCTTAAAGAGGAGAGGGTTGAAATTGATGAAATGAAAAAGGGTGAGTTGATTGCAAAGAAGAATCTTAATGGACTCATGGTCATGTATCATGAATTTGTTAACAAGGCCATATTTATATCTAAAATGTTTCGACCCCTCCATAGGAAGCTCGGAAAATTATACAGATAAAATAAAGCCTACCAGGCTCAGATCAAAAGGCTAAAGATGGAGTTGCAACCTTTCAAAGAGGATATGGACAAGAAAAATCTAGATATTTTAGCTAAAGTTTCCACTAGGAGGAGCTCTAGAGTCAAAAACTGAAGAAGATAAACACCTTAACTCATATCAAATTTGACACATTCCTTTTTTTTATTTTGCAATTTTGAGGATGGTCATGTTTGATAAATCATGTTTGGTTAAGGGTGTGTTATCTTCTTAGTCATATGTCATGATCATATGTTATTATAGAATTTGGTGGAAATGGGAATGATTTTTGTAATGTTTTGGTGCGTCCTCAAATGAAATGAGAAGCTACAGGAAAGTTCACAATGCTTGGCGCTGCGAACTAGATGATACAGGTTGGCACTGCGAATTATACTGCAAACTCTTATTTTGGAGATTTTGAAGGAATCAACAGCTACCAGATGGTCAAATGAATGTATGAAACTTGTCTGAGAGTCATTTGTAAGCTAGGAAGCCACCTGTCAAAGGAAGAATGTGCTCAAAGGGATAGTTCATCAACAATAAAGAAATGTTAAGGGCGTTACCAACATTAGCCTAGTTTTTAGAATTTTAGTTGTTTTTTGTTATCAACCTATTTCTATGCTTCTTTGAAGGCACATGGATCCTAGGATAAGGCAATTATTCGAATTGTAAATCTGTCATTGACAGTATAAACTATAAAAGAAATATTGTAGCTCAGTTAGAGGGTTCAAAGGATTACAATGAGACTCATATTCTCGATATTGTAAAGGTAACATAGACAACTCGGATTTTATGTACCAGACTTGACACATTTTGGCTAATATAAATCAGTCTCTTCCTGTTATCATCTTATTTATGTCTTTATTTGATTTGCATCTATTGAAGGTTTAAATTGATCTATTGTATTTGCATTACAATGAAGGATTTGTTGTGATGTTGCTCATGTTTTCATCAGAGTTTCCCTTTTGATTTAGGAAGTTCTTGTTTTAGAAGTTTTTCTTCCTATATCTATTAGTATTACCTAATGTAAATGGTAGATATATTTCACTTTTCTTACTGAATTATTCCCCCTATTCATCTTATTCTGTAAACCCTGATCCAAGTTATTCAAAACATCATTTGTTGGTGCATCTTCTATGAAACTTACTGTGATTGACATTGTTTTACTTAGTTTTTTATCCATTCGCCAGTTTTTTATCCATTCGCCACCTTAACATAAAAATTTATTTTAAACTTACTGATGGGTGTTGATCTTACACTGTAGCATTCAAAGTGTGACTTTTAGTGCTAACAGTATCTAGCATTGATTTAGTCACTATAAATTTAAATGGTATGCTATAAGAGTATGAGATTTTCATCATGAGTCTTGTAGCAAGGGAGAAGGCTCCTACTTTTAAAGAATTGGCAGGTATATTTATGTACAAGGAAGAAAGGAAAAATAACCTTAATCAAAGGTATCAAAGTTATAATCTAGCGTTGATGGAAAAATGGAAACTACTTCTTGAAGGAAATCCATGCGAAAGAAAAAAGGAGATCACGCCACCATATGAAAATCCACAGCAAGGTATGACACCAAAGTTTGATGGTAATGTTAAAAGGAATGATGCATGTTCTTGTTGTGTCAAATTTTGACACCATGCTAGAGAATGTTATAGAAGGAAATATCATTAATCCAAACATAGAAATAGAAGGAATACTGGTAATTTTGTTGATGTAGGAGAAACAATGAATGATGACTTCAAAAATATCATATTATTTATTTCATTCATTTCCTTGTCCACTAAAACAAAGGACTCAAATGCATGGTTTCTTGATTTTTTTGCCTCCATACATATGTCTTGTAATAAGGACTGGTTTGAAAATTGTCACGAAACAAATAATGTTGCTAATATATATCTCGGGGATGATCGTTCATATCAAATTAAAGGATATGGTGATGTATTTATGACATTACCAAATGGTTTTGTTAAACATATTCAAAATGTGATGTATGTGTCTGGTATAAAGAAAAACTTAATCTCAGTCTCTACCATAACAGGTCAAGATTTCAAAATAGAATTTTTAAAGTCACATTGTGTGGTAAAAGATATCCAGTATCATTACAAGATTATTGCAACAGAAATCAGAGTTGGAGGTTTATACAATCTTGATGTGAAGGACAAGAGCCATCAAGAGATAACATCCACAACCATGACAACATAAGTTTTGTGGCACCAAAGGTATGGCCACCTTAACTAACATGATTTATTAGTACTTCAAAAACATGGAATGGTGGAAGGGATTCCATTTCTTAATAATGGACACTCTACATGTGAAGGGTGGGCATTAGTGAATATTCATAGGGAATAATTCCCTCCTCATACACATAAAAGAAAAAGATATATCCTTGAACTTGTGCATATATATGTGTGTGGTCCTATGAAAACAAGATCACTTGGTGGAGCATACTATTTCTTGGTCTTTATTGATGATTGCAAAAAATATGTATGGGTTTATTTTCTGAGAAAGAAAAGTGATGTATTTGATTACTTTAGAGAGTTTAAAAATATGGTTGAGAAGAAAACACAGAAATACATCAATATCCTCCAATCAGATCAAGGGGGGAAGTATACATATGGTGCATTCATCAAGTACTACAAATCCCATGGAATTTTACAATAGTATACGGTGCCACATACTCCACAGTAGAATTGAGTAGCTAAGAGAAAGAACATAACCTTAGTGGAATGTACACGGAGCATGTTAAAAGGTAAAAATATTACGGATGGATTTTGGGCTGAAGCTATTTGTACCATTGTTTATTTGAAAAATATATTTCCAACTAAATGTTTAGACCATAAAACTCCTTTTGAATATCTTCATGGTTATAAACCAGCAGTAATCCATTTAAGAATATTTGAAAGAAAAAAAAAATCTCATGTTCCTAAAGAAGATATTGTTGGACACACCTACCACACTTAGAGGGGGGGTAAATGAGTGTGGGGATATTTTTCCCAAAACTTCCCTCTTACACAAAACTCATTAGTTAGAATTCAACATTTTCTCATTACTCATTGTTGTCATTTATAACTAGTTAGATGTGAACATATATTAGTAACATATATCAACAATATATCAACAACAAATCATCTCCACAAGGAACACAAATAACACAACACGTATGTACAATTTTCTTTTTATTATAGAATACAATCCTTGGTGTTTTTCAACAACAACTGAATAGAGTACAACTCTACATGAGCACTAGCTCTATAATGCAAGACTCAGCTTACACCCTCAGCACCAACTGAGATGAGGCAACAATCTTCAATAGATATCAATCTACAATAGGTACGTGACTTCTCAGTAGTGCAGCCCACGTGTGTACGCACCCTGGCTCACTACAACCCGTGTATGTTTGCAACTAGTATATACAACGACCTCTGTACACCTTTTGAGCTATTAGGGTTTATCCTTTTCATCACATACTCAGATCCTCTGCAACTTGGAATCACATTCTCTTCTGTCTTTTGTTGTCCAAACTGACCACCAGCTAGTCATCAGCTCAAATACAAATCTCCATGATTTTATCCATTGTACGCACCATGTCCTCATATATCTCATGTATGTACGTATCCTGGCCCATTACAGCTTGTGTATACCTCATAAACTAGGGTTTATGAAGCTCCAAGACTTTTGCCATCAAGATCTCTAATATTTCTGAAACTTTGATGCATCCATGAGATCCTCCTCATGTGCTCTTTCTCAGAATAGATCTTCAATCATGCTCAAGATATCCACACCAAAGATGCTCTCACAAGAATCTCTCCATCGATACTCCAAAAGATATTCTCGCAAAATGTACTTTTCACAAGAGACCCTAGCCTCTTATTTATACTCTTCATCTTCTAGATTACTTAACCCACTTCTAGGTCGCTTAACCCATTTCTAGGTCACTTAACCTATTTTCCTCATTTTAGGGTTAACCACTTTCCATAATTAGAAATTTATCCATTACTTTATCATTTAAATATTCCTTTTTTGTTTTGTCACCTCACTTTATCATTTAAATAATATTTTTGACTTAGTCACTTTGCTTTATCATTTAAATAATGATTTCTTCTTTTAAGGAACTTTGACTTCTTTGACCTTGGGGGCTTCAAGCCTTCATGTGTGGGTCCTTCAACTTCATAAGGCCATAACTCTCAAACCATGAGGATTTATGTGACATTCCACATACCACAGGAAATGGCATGACAAGTAATATCCATCTAGGATAGTTTCACCAACAACTTCATTGATATTCATCTCATTATTCCACAATCGAACATGGGTTCTCCAACCATTCTTCTAGGATAACTCAATCCGAAAAGCGTCTTCCCGTGAAGGATTTCACCATAATGGGACCACTTTGTATTTCATCCATTTTTTAAACTTATCAATCATGATAATACAATAATGAGTCATTTATACATTATTCCAACAATGCATCATATACCAATGAAACCACATCGATCCATCTTCATCATGTATCAATGAGAACTCATTGATCCATATTCATCAAAGACAATACATATTACATTTGACATAAATCAATCAATCATTCAATCAATCCATTGACATCAATCAATCACTTAATCACTTGAAATCAATGAATCAAACCATTGGCATCAATGACAACATGATCCAACAATCTCCCCCTTTGGCATTGATGGCAATACCAACATTGATGTCAACATGTATAAAAGGCATGCAACATGATCTACATCAATATTCATCAATCATATCAATATGACTATCTCTCCCCATTACAAAGCATCAATCACATCAATGTGACCATCTCTCCCCCTTTGACATCAATGGCAAATGACCATTCTCCTCTTGGGGTTGCTCCCCCTGTCTGAATTCCTTTGATCTTCCTTTGAATAATCTCTCCCCTTTTGAACAATGGATATCACTCTGTTGTAATGCTAAATAATGCTGAAGATACATCGCTCATACTCCCCTTGTGACCATCACTCCCCCTGGAATTATGCGTTTGTGCTCTTTCTTCAAATATAGAGATCTTTTCTAGGTATGCATCTGATAAATATATCCTCCTAGAATCATGGGAAGAAGAATGACTCCCCCTATGGGTATTCCTCCCCTATATTCTCTGGAAGATGAACAATGTGTTACCATATAATGATCCTTGGACCTGTTCATGCATCCAACTCATGCTATACCAAACAAAAAGATATGTCAAAAATAGAGAATCATGAATAGAACATCACCCAAGTACATCATGTTCCAATTGTGTGCCCATCATGCATAACACCCATGTACATCAACCATGTACATCAATACCATACAATGTTCTATAAGATCTCATAAATGTAATGTATCAACCATATGACAACATGTGAATCTACCAATATGCCAACCATGTGCATCTACCAATATGCCAACCATGTGCATCTACCAATATGCCAAACAAGTGTCACATCACTCATGATGTGTCTTCATCATGAACTAAGTACCATAACCATGTATCAAACAAATACCAATTGTTGTGCTAATCAACTAATACAAATGGTGTACTATCATCCAGCATATGCCATCTATAAGTGTACCAAAACATGTATCACCACTTGTACCAATCAAGTGCATCAACCATGCATCAATACCAAAACATGATGAATCCTCATACATGTATGCCAAATCCTCCATAAAATATGTGTCAATCAAACTGCTAGTAGGTGTCTCTACGAATGTACTAGAAGTGTACCAATCGTGCATCAAGGCTATGACTCCTCCATGATGTACACCATGCTCATCTCATCAATTCACCAACTACATGTCCCAATATGTAGCCCATTCAAATGCATGTACCAAAAAATATCCAACAAGTGAGCTTTCAATAATACATCATAGGATATGTTAATGAAACCCAAAATGTGTACAAATCATGTACATCAACAGATCAACATCAATCCTCAATTTACTATAGAAAGTACTAAGAATCCAACAATGCATGTACTAGTAGTATGCTTCAATAGATCAATGACATCTCTAGCAAGCATCATCAAGACATATCACATGACCAAGGTGCCATAACTTCACTTTCATAACCAGCATTGTTCTTCAACAGAAAATACCTCAATCCATACTCATGGGTTAGTGTCATGCATCCAAGCTATCATTTCATTATTTTTATCATCACATTACATAATCCAATATAGAATCATGAAAACCTGCAGCAAACAGTGTCACAACTTGCAACAAATCATCTCAGACCCTGCAACATAGAGTTATATCATTACATCAAGTTGCAACCCCTGTGCATAGCCTTTTTCCCAAGGCTTTACCACAACTATATATCATTACATGTGTATGTACATAACTGTTACCACTATCACTTTCATATGCTTCAGTAGATGACATACTTGAGATTCCTTTTAGGCTTCCATTATGCTCTAGTTGCTCAGTCTTCTTCACCAACTTTTGAAGGTGTCCCTACTAATTCGAACTTGAGCTTTGAGCATCCATATTTTCAAAGATGTCTCCCTTCCTTACTTCATTCCTTTTTCTAGGCAGTCTATGTGAAGTCCTTATCATGGACTTTCTTCTTGTGTTCCAACAATCATGGGATTTGTGGTCAAATCCACTACAGTTGTATCATCTCATGGAAGTATAGTGAACAACAATATGTCCTACTTGATTACATATCCAACATCTTATGGTGTTATAAAATCTTCCATTATATCTCTTTTCATAAGATTTACATTCAAAATATTTGTGACCATATTCATTACATGAATAACAATGCCCATAAAAATTACTTTCATACCTTTGCTTTGGTGTCCCAAAGATAGCTTCTTGATGTCTTCCTTGCTTTGTTCTTTTGAAATTTTCCTTGCCTTTGTAGATGGTTGATTTTCAACATTGTCTTCATCCTTTGATGTACTTACCTCATGCTTCTATGAGGTGCTTGCTTCAGGATGTGTATCTTCTCCTTTGTATCCAAGACCTGATTTATCATATGGTGATCTTTGACTTTCCAAGATCTCATTAAATATTTGTGAGCTATTCAAGAATTTGTTTGACTTCTCTACCTTCTTTCTAAGGTCAACAACTTCATCTTCTAAATTATGAAATGACTCTTCCTTTTCATTTATTTGATCCTTCAATAGTTCCTCTACCCTTTTGGCTTCTTCAATTTGGGTCTTAAGATGGACAATAGTTTCAAAACTTTTGTTAATCTCATCATCTACCTTCATATCTTCTTTTTCATTCTTTAGTCTTGTGATCTCTTCTTCATTTTCTTCTAATTGATTCTTATTTCTCTCTTCTAGTTCTTTGAGCATTCCCTTTAACTTCAATATGTGCCTTTGACTCCTTGTAAGAAACTTCTTATTGTTATCCGAAAGATAGTTATAGTATGTATAATAATGATGACTGCTATATCTATATAAACCCTCTTCAACTTATTTTTGAAGTTCTAATAGATCTTCTTCTATTCTTTTCATGGGATAACTACCATCAAACTTCACACAAACTGTTTCTAGATCTTCTTCTTCACTTGAGAAAAATTCAACATCATCACATTTTGAATCATTGCAATCAAGAGTCTTTGGAGATTCTTTACCTTCATTTGAAATGATTTTGAGATCTTCCTTTGTGCTATCTTCACTTGAAATGTTTTCAAGATCACATTTAGAAATAATACAATCAAGGGTTTTTGGAGATTCTTTACCTTTAATGATCTTGATGGAGTGATATTCAATATCTTCCTTCTCCTTCTTGCTTTGATATGTCTCCTCTATCTTTAGCCATAGATTCTTAGCAGAAGTTCATTGTCCCATGCTCTCTTTGATAGGGCTTGAGAGTCCACTAAGAATGGTCTTGAGAGCCAATGCATCATTCTTCTTTCCTTCCCTTTGAGATGCAAACTTTGACT
>JZKD02S1630517.1:70527-82855 GCA_000966675.3 Picea glauca
TGTCCCATGCTCTCTTTGATAGGGCTTGAGAGTCCACTAAGAATGGTCTTGAGAGCCAATGCATCATTCTTCTTTCCTTCCCTTTGAGATGCAAACTTTGACTTGTTCTTCAAGGAAACTGATCCACCAATGGTTGCCTTCCAAATAGCCGCTCCCATTGTCTTCAAATGTACTCTCATCTCTATTCTCCAAGTAGAATAGTTTTCCTCATCAATGATTGGAACTTCATTATCCATTTGTGTGTCAATGGATCTCCTTCAAGCTTGTTAAGGCTTGTAGTGAAGGCCTACTCTAAAACCAATTGTTGGACACACCTACCACACTTAGAGGGGGGGAATGAGTGTGGGGATATTCTTTCCAAAACTTCCCTCTTACACAAAACTCATTAGCTAGCATTCAACATTTTCTCATTACTCATTGTTGTCATTTATAACCAGTTAGATGTGAACATATATCAGCAATATATCAACAACAAATCATCTCCACAAGAAACACAAAGAACACAAGATGTATGTACAATTTTATTTTTATTACGGACTACAATCCTTGGGTTTTTTCAGCAACAACTGGATAGAGTACAACTCTACAAGAGCACCAGCTCTATAATGCAAGACTCAGCTTACACCCTCAGCACCAACTGAGATGAGGCAACAATCCTCAACAGATATCAATCTGCAACAGGTAAGCGACTTGTCAATAGTGCAACCCGCATTTGTACGTGACCTAGCTCACTATAGCCTACTTATGTGCATGGCCAGTATATACAGCAGCCTACATATCCCTTCTGAGCTATTATGGTTTATCCTTTTCATCACATACTTAGATCCTCTGCAACCTGCAATCACATTTTCTTCTGTCTTTTGTTGTCCAAACTAACCACCAGCCAGTCATCATCTCAAATACAAATCTCCATGATTTTATCCACTGTATGCACCATGTCCTCATACAACCCACATTTGTATGCATCTTGGACCATTATAGCCCGCGTATACCTCAGAAACTGGGGTTTCTAAATCTATAAAACTTTTTCCATCAAGATCTATGATATTTCCAAAACTTTGATGCATCCATGAGATCCTCCTCACTCTCCCTTTCTCAGAATAGATCTTCAATCATGCTCAAGAGATCCACACCAAATATTTTCTCACAAGAAGCTCTCCATCGATACTTGAAAAGATATTCTCCAAAAATGTACTTTTCACAAGAGACGCTAGCCTCTTATTTATACTCTTCATCTTCTGGATTACTTAACCCAATTCTAGGTCACTTAACCCATTTCTAGGTCACTTAACCTATTTTCTTCATTTTAGGGTTAACCACTTTCCATAATTAGAAAGTTCTCCATTACTTTATCATTTAAATATTCCTTCTTGGTTTTGTCACCTCACTTTATCATTTAAATAATACTTTTGACTTAGTCACTTTGCTTTATCATTTAAATAATGATTTCTTATTTTAAGGCACTTTGACTTCTTTGACCTTGGGGGCTTCACGACTTCATGCCTGGGTCCTTCAACTTCGTAAGTCCATATATCTCAAACCCTGAGGAGTTATGTGACATTCCACATACCACCGGAAATGGAATGACAAGAAATACCCATCTAGGATAGTTTCACCAACAACTTCATTAATCTTCATCTCATTATTCCACAATCAAACATAGGTTATCCAACCATTCTTCTAGGATAACTCAATATGCAAAGTGTCTTCCCATGAGGGGTTTCACCATAAGGGGGCCACTTTGGAGTTCATCCATTTTTGCACCTTATCAATCATGATAATACAATAATGAGTCATTTATACATTATTCCAACATTGTATCATATACCAATGAAACCACATCGATCCATCGTCATCATGTATCAATGACAACTCATTGATCCATGTTCATCAAGGACAATACATATTACATTTGACATCAATCAATCAATCAATCAATACATTAACATAAATCAATCACTTAATCACTTGACATCAATAAATAAAACCATTGGCATCAATGACAACATGATCCAACAGATATGAGAAAACTAGATGCCAAAGAAATCACGTGTATTTTTATTGGTTATTGTTCTGATAAAAAAACATATAATATTTTGATCCTTGCGTACATAAATATTTTTCAATTAGATATGTGTTATTTCATGAGCATGAAAATGAAGGAAATAAGGTGGACAGTTAATATGCATGGCATATTCCTTATGATCATGATTAAAATGTTAAAGAAGAATTAGAACAAGAAAAAAAATAGGAGGAATAACTCATTGATATGGACACTACAAGAAGCCAAACTGATCTGAAGATAAAAAAAGGTTTATGTGCACAAATTGAAAGTGAAATAATTACGTGACTTAGGAAACTGGATCAAGTTTGCAAGAACATAAATTTAAAGATTTTTTACTTAACATGAACAACATAAACATTCATAAACAACCATCAAAAGTAAGCACATAACATAACAAAATGATAAAGGAATTCACCCCTCTCTTGGGCTACATATCTTGGTCTAACTTCCAATGGATAACTTTCATTATATTCTCAAAATGTCAAACTCATTGGTTTACAATGCTCAAAATGAAAAATAGATGACTTCAATGGATCCAGAATGTCCAAAAACCCCTTGTTGGGCTCTTCCTGCACCTGGTTTGGCCAAAAACTGAGAAGAATACACTTCCTGGAAGTTTCTCCCCGACAGATTGTTGTACTTTCTTGTTATAACCCTAAATTACACCATACATGCATACCTGGCATCAGGCCCTCTTACTTACCATTTTTGCCAATCCATCACTGAGAAACTCTTCTTAAAAACACTATTTTTGAAGATGTACACACCCTGCACCATTACTGTCCGCGTATGTACACTAGCTGCACCATTATTGTCCGCGTATGCACACTAGCTGCACCATTACTGCCCACATACATATTCTAGCTGCACCACTACAGCCCACGTATACTCGCAAATGTTGAAAGGAATTCATTGAGATTACGGGCTATTGGGTAGTTTCCCAAATGTCCCATCGCCTATAGCCCGTCACCCAACCGAATAACCATCCTTTTTTCATATAAAAGGAGGTGTTGGGGTATCATTCCAAAGCTAAACATAAGAACAATGAAACTCTGCCCATTTCACTTCCCCCCCTTGCCCTAAGAATTTGCAGCCACATTGTGAGTTTTGAGCCAAAATTCCTTATTCTTTTCTTTTTCCTCCATTGCAAGCCCAATCCATTGCCTAGAGAGAGATGAAGAGGAGAAAGATATGTGGAAGCGCTGTTGGAGCTTGGTGAAGAGGATCCTGGACCAGGTTCAAGGAGCAGTCGTCGATCTCACTGTAAGTAACTTTGTGAGATTAATAAAAAGGAATACTTTTTCTGTCTCGAATATGATGTGTTCAATCTTTATGTTTGATTTATATTTGATTATGACATGTAAACCACTAATTCATATATAATATTCATGTTCACAATTATTTGTTTGTATGTTTATGAATGCAGGTCATCCTTGGGAGGAGACTTGTAGTTGAGGAACAACCGAACACAAAAGGATCGACACCGGATGTGGAGTTTAAAGTAGAGTTACTGGATATTTTTACTTTGTGTTTTATGCATGAATGTGGGGTGTATTTGGGGTAGTTGTTAAAAAGTAGGAGACTTTAGATGGTTAGTTATGCCTACATGTTGAACCCTAGTGTAGTCCATAGGGGGGTTTTCCCACTATAGAAGAATTGGCGACCATACTGGGGAAGCGTCTAGGGTTTTTAGGGGATATCATTTTGGGTGTTTTAATTGGTTTGATTACCTTTTTTTTATATTTTTTTGTAAGTTTTTGAGTCTTTAAGGGATTCTGGTCTTCCATACCAGTACTCCCTGCGTTGTCAGCCTGACTGTTAGTTTTCTTTCTGAGAAGTTACAGAGGTGTATGTGGCTTGTAGTGGGTCTGCACGCATACATGGGCGCCCTACCTTTAGACAACCTGCGTACATATGCAGGCTACTTAAGTGTCAGTTGTGTCCCTGTGTCAAGAAATGTTTTCTACAAGAAGAGGCAGCCAACCTCTTCCCTGATTGAATTCATGCTTCTCAGGGGTTTCTTGATCTAGTACTGGTCTCTGTTGTTACAGTCTGGAGCCTGGGTTTGATGTCAGTTTAGCTTATCTTTATCAAGATTTCTTGTGTTTTCTTTGTAAGGGTTTGAAACGAGTTTGTGAGTCTTTTTTGATCAGCTTGTTTAGTATCGTCAATGATTCCTTGCGATCTGTAGTAGACTTGACGTCAGTTTTTGGTCTTGTCTTGTCTTCACTTTTTTCCTTTTTACTTGCTTTAAGAGAAAAGAAAAAGAAGTTATTTCAAGTTTCTTATTTTGAAGCATAAGAGAAAAAAAAAATCATTTCTTTATTTGGTAAGTAGTTAGGTTAGTTGTCTTTACTTGTCAGGAAGAAAAGTGTTTTCTTAAGTTATTTACTGAATTCTTAGAACACTAAGTAGCTCGTAGTCGAGCGTAATCTTATTTTTGGTTTTTCTTTTAAAAATCTTAGAAAAAGTAGTTACGAAAAGTTGGTTAAAGAGTTTAAATTTGCAAATCTTTATTTCTCAAAAAGAAGAAGCTTGTTTTCAGTTTCATTTAATGCTCTTCTCTTTTGTCTCTTAAAATACACCACTAGTTTCATTTTTGTTTCCTTGAATTAAGACAAGCCACTTAAAATTAACGCTTAATTAAAATTTATTAGAATTTATGTTTGTAGGGTCCATCAACTAGTCTAGGCTAGAGCCTTGATTTAGGTTGGAGAGGAAACTCTTCAAGGATATAAAACAAACATACGAGTCTGACCTAGGGAGTGTGAAAACTCTAAAAAATGTGAAATTTATCTGGGACCCCCCTCTAACACAGGGGCTAAACACAAGGTCGCGTGCGGAAAGGTAGTGGAGATAACCCCTCCAAATTCGGAACAAGCGTAGTGGGGAACGCATATAGAGGACTTGTCTTGGGATTATTTTGATCGCATTTGCCATGGAGCTTCATGGGTCTTGAATTTGTTCAAGGTCCTCATTCGTATTCTGGAATACTTGCTTTCGATACCCTCGATAGGTTTTGGGATTGACACCCTGCTCATTGCGGTCCACCCGACTGTCGATTGTACCTGCGTGGTGAATGTTTTTGCGCTAGCAACCTAGTTTCCTTAATTATAGTGACTTACACAAGTGACTGTGGGGGTATACCACAGTACCTAAGGAAAACATTAGGCCATGCTTTGCAAAGTATACCCGGAGGGTTCTTTCATATTCAAGTTTCACTTGGACCGGTAAGTTTCTCTAGTGTTGGCTGGTGTAACTATTCTTCCAACTAGCTAGTGGTTTGATTGTTTTATATCGTAAGAACTCTTTATAATGTGTGTTGGTTTTCAACCTTAGCAAAAATACCTAGTGTGTTGTTGATATTCTCACAAAGTGGAAGATCAAGAGCTTCGTCGGTCGTGAAGGCTTCAGGGCCTATTTTCGGTTGAATTGGATCCACCCCCACCACCACTAAGGTGAAGACTTGACTAGTAAGGGTCATTTAAGGCAACTGGGCTGCAGGAAACTGCACTCGTTCCATCCTTGAGAGAAGAAATCTCACATCCAGAGGAGCCTACTATTTCTTATCTTGGAGCGGAAGCTCTCAGGCCAGCAAATTCTTTGGTCACTGACTTGTCGACGTTCGTCGTGGTACAAGTTGTCCCCCCAAGGGTAACTCATCGTGATAATCAAATAGTATTACAAGAAGGAATGGAACCAAGCACTGCTACTTCATCAGGGAGTCCTCACACTCCCTCTACGTTTTCCACTACAGGGGGCGTTTCGCCTCCTAACCCACCTTCATCGGTCCAGACCACCATGGTATTGACCGCCTTTACTTCAGGTAGTGGTCTGATTCCATCTATGGCAGAAATCACTGCTTTGTTCACCCAAAGCGAGACAAGCCCTCCATTCTCATATGGGATGCTTGGATTTGATACGAACTCTGTCCACTCTTACTCCACCCTATAGACCATGGGTCTAGGGGCAGGGATCTCTAACACTCCTCTACAAGGTTCTATGGAGGGTACCTCAGCCTCGTATAATTCTTTCCCTTGTGATGGGGGCCATATATCTTCGTATTCCCCCTCGCTAGGTGGTGCTCCCTAGTAGGCCGTCTAGTCGAACATGAACTACAACTTGTTCAGAGAAGGTATTCAAGGACTTTCTTCCAACACCATGCCGATGGGTTTTTTTCCATTCTCTTTGTTCGACATGTTTGGTAACAACGCATTCTCATCAGCGTCTGTCTCGTCCAGGGGAAACACTATTTTTGGATCACAAAATCCTGTGCAGGGTTCTATTCCTGCATAGGGGGAAAACACCTCTCAAGAAACCTGGAATTCGTGGAAAGGATCAATCCCCTCATCAGTTATGATGACTGGGGAAAACCCCTTCCATGGCCATTGGAACCCCAGGCAAGGCTCAGTACTTATTCCCATCGGATCAGTAGGGGGAAACCCTTTCCAGAAACTTTGGAACACAGCGTCAAGAATAATCCATTCCCAGTCCTCAATGTCCTACTATGGGAGTTAGTCGATGATGTCTCAACAAGCATAGTATCCGAACACTGGACAAGGCCATGGTTTTTACCAGAACCCTAGTCAACAACCTAAATTTTTCTGGCAACCTGGTGCCAGCCAAATTCCAGGCTCCTTTCCTCCTGTACATACTCAACAGCCCAAGCTACCTTTTCTAGCAATATTGCATTTTCTAGACTTGTCAAGATTGTTAAATGACCCAATATGTCACAATCCGCATTGTCCTCCCATGCCAACCAAGTTTCCCTCAGACATTCTGAAGTTTGAAGGTAAGCCTAATGAAGATCCAAGCGATCATGTGATTACCTTTGAGATACAATGCTGACACTGAGTTGTTGGCTAAATTTGAGCAAACAAAGGTTGACCATATCTCAAATCACATCCAAGAATGGTGGCATCGGAAGAGTTTGATAAAAGTACCAGTCCCACCGACTTTTTTGCTAGAGTGGTTCCTTAAGTCTTTGGTACCTCAGTTATCCAAAGACCTTGCAACGTCAGGAGTGTTTTCTGAGGAAGAAGGGATAATGAGAGCTCAACAACTAGAACTAATATACTCTCATTCTGGTTTACTTTACGAATTTTTTCCAGATGCACCACGGTCCATTCTTGACAAGACCAGACATAAGTCTAGACCACATATCGATGGTATAGTTTGTTCAACACAAGCGAAGCCCACTGAGAAGCTGTCAAATCAATTGCAACAATTGTCGATACAGTAGATAGTGGCTAGCTAAACCACTGCTTCGGCTGCTCCCCCTACTCAAACATTGGATGTACACAATGTGCAATCGACAAACCTGAAGGCCAACCAGCAGCCTAATGGAAAGAATAAACAAAGAAATAAGGGTAAGGGAGATAAGAAACCCACCAATAATGATGGCAGGGGAAACACAGAGAAACAAAATTCAAAGTATCTCTGTAAACTTTGCACGGAAGACCACCTGACTCACCTGTTCCCTTGGCTTGTGGAGGTCCAAAAGTTATTGGCACAGCAGCAACCTGTTGTGTTAGAAAACCCATTTCCTCATAGGAAAAATCTAACTCAAGCCTCTTCAATCGCGGATGGGGGTAGTGAGGGACCCCCTCCATATTCTAGTAATCCTTCGTCTGTGAAAGTGTATATGATGAAAGGTGATGCCTACATAGAAACTAGGACACACGATTACAGAATGCCAAACGTTGTTGAAAAGTGTAAAGAAGTCAAAAACCCATATTTTCCTCTCCATATTGAGAATACGATGGGCAAAAAAATGACATGAATCTCGAAAGGGGCATTCAATAAATATTCTCACAATCCAAATGTGAGGGACACCCAAAAATACTCTTTGGTGGAGGATTTGTCAGAAAACCCTTGTGCGATGTCTGCTTTGGAGGTCCTCCAGAGCTTCCCTTTGCAGAGAAAGGCTCTATTAGTTGCCTTAGGATCTGCTGAGACTTGTAATCCAGGAACGATCATGCTTGATATGACCAACTTGAAACCTCATCTCCCATACCACATGGCGCTTCAGATAGTAGTGGCTTACACCACAAAAAATTTTACATGGAATATTTTATGCACAGTGGTTCATGAGGGTGCCTCAATATGTGTGATTTCGTTGGTGTGTTGGAAGGCCATTGGCCAACCCATTTTGTCTCTGTCACCTACTATTCTTACTGCTTTCGACGGACGTTCATTTATACCACATGGAATCATTCCTTATTTCGCCATGCAGCTAGGAGGAAATATTGTGTGCGTCAAAGTAGAAGTGGTAAATGCGCCTCTCGACTACAACCTCTTGTTAGGAATGATCAATACATATGCTATGCATGCAGTGGTCACCACAAGTTTTTGGGTATTTTTCTTTCCACACGAGGGCCAGATCGTGTCCATTGATGAGTTGTCTTTCTCCCATCCTGACCCTGAATGAGGGGCATCCACGGTCCTGATTATTGATACCACTCAGCCTGACATCATCAACGTAGGGGTTGGTTTGTTCCCACCTTTGATGGGTACTTTTAATTACCCACCTTCTTTCGGTGATGTCAAGTTCATATCGACTATCCCCAACCAGCCTAAGGCTGAAATTTTTCACATTTCGTCATTCTGTATGACTTACTTTAACGATCTGTGGACTCTACCTTCCCCATTAGCCATGATGGAAGGGACGGGGCACCATGGAATGGGCATGCCCTTTTCCATGGCGAGAGTTGCGTACTCTATTGTCCAGCAAGCTTCGGTCGACCTCGATCTGACTCCCACACCAGAGTTAGATCTAGTTTTCGAGCCTACCTGGGCTCAAGGTTCCCTCACCACTACCGATTCCTTAGACTTGTTCTTTCCCTTTGACAAAGTGATTATAGAGGCATTGACTAGTCCAGACAAACCCTGGGATGATCTCCATCGAATATTATTTTCTCCCGGAGTTAGGAAGAATTGAGGCAGGTGAATTCATGTTGACTATGACTGGAGATAAGTCTTGTCCTATCAATCCTTTGGCTATGCACGCAGTTTACGCCAAAGGTAATATGGAAAACATCATTGAAATGATACCTATTGACATCTCTAGAAACCCTGGTGTCATGGAGAATGTCTTCATCGGAGCAGACTGCTCCTCCGAGGAGATTTGAATCTACACATATTTATTTAAGGCATTTCGTGACGTTTTTGCCTAGTCTTACAAGGAAATGACAGTCATTGATCCAAGAATCATTGAACATGAAATAACGACGTATCCTGATGCTAACCTGGTATGACAGAAGCTTCGTCCGGTAAATCCTAAGAAAGCAACAACTATTAAGGCTGAAGTAGATGAAACCGACTTTGAAACTGCTCAAAGTCGGTTTCATCTACCCCGTTCATTTGACTCAATGGGTGTCAAATCCCATTTTGGTAAAAAAAAGTAGGGAACGATTCATGTATGTATGGACTTCTGTGATTTTAATAAGGCATGTCCAAAGGATAATTTCCCCACCCCGTTCATTGATCATATTGTCGATGAATGTGCAGGATGTGAGATATTTTCTTTCATGAATGGTTTTTTGGGATACAATCAGATACAAATTAAGCTGGAAGACCAAAATAAAACAACTTTTATCTGTCCATGGGGTACATTTTCTTATCGGAAGATGCCTTTTGGCCTCAAGAATGTTGGAGCCACTTTTCAGTAGGCCATGTCTTTTTCTTTCCACGATCTCAGAAACATAGTTGAGGCCTATCTCGATGATTTAGCATCACAATCTCGTAGGAGAGATGATCATCCCATGCACCTCCGACTTATCTTTGAGTGATGTCGCTACTATTGGATTCGCTTGAATCCAAACAAGTGCAGTGTTTGCATGACGTCGGGTCATCTTCTAGGTTTCATAGTTTTGAAAACAAAGATCATGGTTGATCCTCTAAAGGTTGAGGCGATAGTTCAATTTCCTCCCCTGTGCACAGTCCCTCAGCTTCAGAGTTTACAGGGAAAATCCAACTTTCTTCAGTGTTTTATCGTAAACTATGTCGAGATCACTAAAGGGTTCATGTGTTTACTAAAAAAGGACATTCCTTTCTAATGGGACAAAGCTACTCAATGCTCTTTCGAAGCATTGAAACGCTCCCTCACACCTGCCCCTCTACTTCGACCACCCAATTATAATAAATATTTCTTATTGTAATTGGCCATGACGGAGTCGACCATCGATATGGTATTGGTTCAAGATGATGATCTTCTTAAAGAGCATGTGATTTATTACCTGAGTCGAGGCCTGGTTGGACCAGAACTTAACTACTCCCATGTTGAGAAGCTTGCGTTGGCGGCAATCCATGATGTCCAACAGTTTTGTCATTATATTCTTCTTTGTAAGACCACTGTCATTGTCATTGTGAATATGTTCCAATATGTGTTGACATGATGTGTAATTGGTGTAAAGATCAGTAGATGGATTTTTATCCTCGAGGAATTTGACTTGGATTTTGTTTCTATGAAATCTAAAAAGTCACTGGTCTTTGCAGAACTTATCTCAAAACTTCTGGTAGAGTCAGGTGATGTTACGCCCGATGAATCACCGATTAAAGGAGATATTTTTAAGATTTCATCTTTGGATCCCTAGTGTGGAGATATACTTGTCTATCTCCAAAATTTGAAGTGCCCTGCATCTGCATCTCGCGATGAGCTTCGACGTATATGCCATCAGGAAAAAAAATGTCTCATACTCGAGGACATGTTGTATCGTCAAGGTGTCAATGATTCTATCGGAATATGAGGGCACACCCCGCTCCCATGTTTTCCGTCATTACAGTTGGTCCCTTCACCAAGTGGGGGATTGATTATACTACATGCCACCCGACTTCAGCCAGGGGGAATCGTTACATCATCGTAGTGGAAGACTACTTCACAAAGTGGGTCGAGGCTATGCCAACATAAAAAGATGATGGTGAAACAACAACTCTCTTTATTTTTAACCATATTGTAGCAAGGTTCGGCATCTCGAAGCAAATTTTCACTAACCATGTTAGTCACTTTCAAAAAAAAAATGATGTTTGCGTTAACATCAAATCTCGGGTTGAGGTAGGAACATTCATCACCTTACTACCCACAAGCGAATGGTCAGGTGGAAGCTATGAATAAATATCTCAAGACTGTTCTACAACGAACGATCAATTCGGCCAAGTCAAATTAGCATTTGATGTTGTACTAAGCTTTGTGGGCCTACCGAACGTTTGTAAAGACTACAACCGTTTTCTCACCTTTTCAACTCGTTTATGGGCTGGAAGCAATCTTGCCAAAAGAGTGCCAGATCCCATCTCTAAAGTTGGAACTATATTTATTTCCAGACACTTCAAACTTGAGGAATGCTTATTATATCTCAATAAGCTCAATGAGCAACATCGTGATGCATCCTTGGATAACAACGCTCACTAGAAAAAATTCATGTGTCAGTATGATCGATCCGTTTGTCCTCAGATTTTCTCCGAAGGCGATCTTGTCTTGGTCTATGACCAAGATAAGGATCCCCTGGGGGAAGGCAAGTTCAAACCTATGTGGTTCGTACCTTTCATTGTGAAGGAGGTACTAAAGAAGGGCACTTATAGTCTGGTTGACTTTGAATGGAAAGCTTTGGCGGAGCCTAGAAATGGGCTCTACCTCAAGAAGTATTACTCGTAGGTAGGTCACCCTGGGTGACTTCTTGTACATATGTATAGTTCTTATACAGTTTAGTTTTCATCTTTTTTGTTTTATGGATGTGTCATTTTTTATGTCATATTTTTCACTGTGGAAGATGTCAAGTGAATCATAGGTGTTCATTGGGTTCACGAACGACGCCAACCGACACACTCAGAGGCTTTCTTCCGTAGATTGGGTGATCTTCACACCACAAACCCAGTTGCTATCTTCTGGAGGTATCTTTTTAGGTGACGCCACAAACAATGTTGTCGAATAAAGCACAGTAATAGAGTTACTTCGTGACGCTTTGTCGCATGGTATCTCTCACCTCCGGGTCTACTTAGATGCATAGTTGGTTGTGTCCCAGTTAAACGAGGTTTACCACATTTATGATCCTACTCTACACCAACGATTCCTTAGGGTATGTCTCTTAAAACGATGTTTTGATTACATTAAGTATATCCATGTTCCTAGGAGATTGAATCAAATCACAGATACTCTAGATAATCACATATTAGATTGGCATATTGCACACACATAAAAAGAATCACACACATAATCATGTACATACATTGTAAAAATGTAATCCATAAGACATAAAAATATGTATATAT
>JZKD02S1630517.1:82895-96511 GCA_000966675.3 Picea glauca
CAGAGTACATAGGTGGGCACACGCACCTCAAAAAATAATATGTTTGGTATAAATCGTGGGGCTTATGCCCTCAAAAATATACAAAAAGTTCCCTCAGAAAGTAAGTGGTCCACCCTAAGCTAAGCCCGAGGCCTATTGGTCTTTCCATAGTGAACGACGACATTTGAAAAATGCCAGAAAAGTTGGACCCAGGTCCATGGTACCCCAACTACATGAGGCTACATAGATAGTGGGAGATCCTCGATATCGACCATGGGAACTGTACAAGTGAGCACGGAGAGGTTCCACTCCACCTGTCTCAACACTCTCTCAGCCTCTCTGGCTGGAGGTCCCCCTGTTGTTGGTTCTTCTGCTAGTCTAGCGGCTGCTGTTGATGATGCCTCTGGTCGAGGACATCGCCTGCTCCTAGAAAAACCTGTTGGATGCACTGGTCCCACATATGTACATAATAGATACATAGTTGTCATATACTCTGGTACACATAAAAAAGATATATATAAAAATAAAATAAAATATTAAAAACTTTTAAAAACAAACGTACCTATCTCTCCTTGCTCTGCTTCAGGAGGTACGGGCATATCAGGGTCCCTGGAGAAGTTGATCCCAGCATAGGGGTAGTCCTCTATAGCTGGAATATGTCGAGACCACCAGTCAAAGAAATTATCGTCGAAGGCCTCAATGGTCCTCCCTCCCCCCTATCACATCACTAACGTCGCCCACCTGCACACTACTGGGAAGGAGGCCACGTTCCCCTGTACTGTCTCTCGAGGACTAAGAATGGGTACCCTCTCGAAGAAAAAAGAGCATAGAATAGTCCTAAACCCAAAGTTTTTGTTGTTCTTCCCACAACACTTCGTGAGTTGTCTCTTCATGCACTCTAGCATGGTTGTGATCCAGTCGAACACTCATTCATTTCAGCACTATATTGCACAATGCATGTGCGCCTAGGAGGCCTGATGTAAGGCCGTGGATACAGTGATCCGCCCAATGAGTAAAACTATCACTTGCAGTGATAGGTTGGTAATCTTATGGATCGGAAACTGAGAACCCACTTTATCTATGCTAGCCTCGCAGTGTATCCCAATATCCTCAGTCATCGGATTCAACGACTCCCCCTCGATCATAAATGCCTCAATGTCAGGGTGTTAGTAATCTACCAAGTCATTTAGTAGCCTGGGTTGTTCCCTCATGAGTTGACACAGAAAGAATTTCCACAACCTGCATTATTTTAATGCGGCATTAGCAGTAGGGTCTTCTTCGACCACTTCATGCTCCCTCTCTCTCAAGTGGACATACATCATGTTACAAACAAGTTCAAAGGGAGATTTGATTCTTGTATTTTTAATTTTTCCATGTCCTTGAGGGTGTACGCGATCTGTATTGGACACAGTCGCATATGCACACGACAGATTTTTTTCTGCCCACGGGCATACGCGGGATGTCCTTGGACAACCTGTGGCCACCCCCTTTTAAGAGTGTGCTCCCCACCAAAAATTAAAACTAAAGAAAAAGGAAAATATGGAAATGCAAGAGGAGCTAGTTTGTACTTACTTGGTCCAAGTGGAAGTTCGTTTCGTCCTCTGAAGCTCCCAAAATCAACTCTTTTAGCAAAGGGGTGTTTTTGGCTTTTTGGTCAATTCTAAATTTGCAATGGTGATAATGAGTTGCTAGCTTCTATTTATAGACTTTTTTGGCCCTTTTTGTCATTTTTGGACCCTTTTGTCATTTTTTCTAGCTTGAAAATCATTTAACGTGTTTCTTGAGTTTCTCATTGGATGTTACGATACACTTCACTTTTGGTTTGGAAAAAAATTTGGGAGATGGGTCACTTTTAAAGATTCTTTGGTAAAAGTTGTTTTTTCCAACTTTTTGCATTTAAGTTAGGATTCCACCTCCACTTTTTGCCTCTCATTGTCTTTTCCACTTTACCATAGGATCGAACCCACCAAATTGTGACATAGAACCGTCATTGTTTCTTTAGAAGTATCATAATTTGGTAGTAGAGCCTACCTCTACATGGATGCCCTAGGTAGATCCTGATTGCATTTTTGGTGTCCATGTTGTCATTAATGAATTTAGGCTCAGGATTCCTTGTTAGTCTTCTCCTGATTACGAGTTTGAGCCTCATATGTCTGATATGTTATCACTCTTGACCTCACCCTCGGGACTACTAGAAAATGAGTCTTCTTTTAAGCCTTTTTCAGACTCTTTAAACATGAACAGATTATCGAGCGATCTTGTTGTCCTTCATGCTCGCCAAACTAAAATTTGAAGGCACATTTGTTTCGTAGTAGTTTACCCCTTTTTAGGTCTGGATGGTCAATTTTACGAACAAAGGTACACTCTAGGAACTTCGGTTCGCTAGAAGAGTATTCTCAGGTATAAGTTTAACCCTTTTTCGAGCCTGAAAGAGGAACCCCCATGGAGTCCATAGTTAAGCTCTTTTCAGACTCCCTAAAATTGAAAAGATTGTCGAGTGACCTTGTTCCTTCACACTCATCAAAATGGTCCATAAGAAAATCCTCTACGGAGTCCATGGTTAAGCTCTTTTTAGACTCCTTAAAATTGAAAAGATTGTTGAGTGACCTTGTTCTTTCACACTCGCTAATTGGTTCAGAAGAACATCTATTGGCACGATTTTACCCCTTTTCCGTCCTGTAGATTAGGAAGGAGAAATATACACCTCGGGATATTTGTCTTGCCGAGAGAGTTCTCCTTCCTAAATTTTACTTTTTCGAGCTAAGCAGACTAAATCTAGAAAAAGGCAGAGAGTCCATAGTTAAGCTCTTTTCAAACTCCTTAAAATTGAAAAGATTGTTGAGTGATCTTGTCTATGTCACACTCATTAAAATGGTTTTGAATGGACGTATTTTCGGTGCTATTTTACCCCTTTTTTTGAATCGACTGGACTACCTTCGAAAAAGGTACCCCAGTGGAGTCTTCTTTTGCGCTTTTTCAGACTCTCTAAAAATGAAAAACCACCGAGCTTACCTTCTCTAGGCTCATTAAAATTACATTGAAGGACGTTACCATTGTGTCCTATTAATTGCATTTGCATCCCTATGTATTTGGCCTAATGTCAGCTCCATGTTGCTCTCAATTGAACCTTTCAAGGATGCCTTATACGCAAGTCTTGTAGGATTTTGCCTTTGTGTCTTGACACATTGATCCATGGAGGAATTTTCTCGAGTGTCTTTTCCCTACACATGTCTCCTTTCTATGAGAATTAGTGTGTTCCTTGCGCTTGGAACTAGTATGCTTTGCGACACTCGTTCCTCCTTTGTAACGTATCATTCTTTTATTCTTTTTCAAGCTTTCCAAAATTATTGAAAAAGACAAAAAAAATCAAATATACCCCAAAAAGAGAACCGAAAAA
The DNA here is from genome assembly GCA_000966675.3 of Picea glauca. Classification (NCBI taxonomy): domain Eukaryota; kingdom Viridiplantae; phylum Streptophyta; class Pinopsida; order Pinales; family Pinaceae; genus Picea; species Picea glauca. The sequence goes on from JZKD02S1630517.1 coordinate 86,272, forward strand.
GTATTTTATTTTTATGGAATCATAATGAGTCACCCTTGGACAAAGCACATCCTTTCGTTTGTTCGTCAAGCATTGGGATTTAATATGACCTTCGAAATCTATTCTCATTACATAAAGCTATGTCCTCCTCCATTTGGTTATTCTTCCAAACACATGGAGATTTTGCATTGCCTCCGTCATCGTGAAATTATGTCAATGTCATGTTTCCTGAGTCTAATAATTTGTCTTGTTATTATCCAAGAGAAGTTTTACCCAACTTGAGTCAACCTCTCTGCATTTTTTCTCTTTCCCTCATGCCCGACCATCCCCAAAATTCCAATCAAGTCCTTATTCGAAATCATTGAAGTTCTCTACTTGATCACCGAGATCCTCTTGTCTATTCCTGACAAGCCGTTGAAGACCTCTGGGTAGTCAAGTCGTACACTCACATTACAGTACTACCCGAGTTTCTCATCTCCAGCCATCAAACGTCATTGGCTTCTTGAAGATGGATACTATACATGTATATATTTGATTTTGAGATGTATATCCATTGTGTATTGCTCATGGCTACACTTTATATAGTTATATGATATGGATCTGCAGTGTATTTGATTGGAAGCCATGATTTATTTCACCTGAGCATGGATATGCCCCCCTCAGCGAGACAATTATTATTTTTGCAGATGGCACCTCCCGAACTCTGGTCCCGGGCTCACTCGCTTCGTACGTTGGTGAATATTTGTAATGTATTTCGAACATCAGATGCTCTTCTGGCCTCACACATTAGGGGGCATCTGTTATAACCCTAAATTTCACCATACATGCATACCTCGGATCGGGCCCTCTTACTTACCATTTTTTCCAAGCCATCACTGAGCAGCTCTTCTTAAAAACACTATTTTTTAAGATGTATGTTCCCTGCAGCATTACTGTCTAGGTATGTATGCTAGTTTCACCATTACTGCCCGCGTACATATGCTAGCTGCACCAACATCCCATGTATACTCTCAAAAGTTGTAAAAATTAAAAAGTTGCAAGGAATTCATTGAGATTACAGGCAGTTGGGTAGTTTCCCAACTATCCCACCGCCTATAGCCCGTCACCCAAACAAATAACCATCATTTTTTCATATAAAAGGAGGTGTTGGGGTCTCATTACAAAGCTAAGCATAAGAACAGTGAAACTCTACCCATTTCACTTTCCCCCCTTGCCCCAAGAATTTGCAGCCATATTGTCAGTTTTGAGCCAAAATTCCTTATTCTTGCCTTTTTCCTCCATTGCAATCATAATCCATTACCTAGAGAGAGATGAAGAGGAGAAAGATACATGGAAGCACAGTTGGAGATTGGTGAAGAGGATCCTGAACCAATTTCGAGGAGAAGTCGTCGATCTCATTGTAAGTAACTTTGTGAGATTAATAAAAAGGAATATTTTTTCTGTCTCGAATATGATGTGTTTAATATTTATGTTTGATTTATATTTGATTATGACATCTAATCCACTAATTCATATATAATATGCATGTTCATAGTTCTTTGTTTTTCTGTTTATGAATGCAGGTCATCCTTGGGAGGAGACTTGTAGTCGAAGAACAACCGAGCGCAAAAGGATCAACACCAGACGCAGAGTTTAAGGTAGAGTTACCAGATCTTTTTACTTTGTGTTTTATGCATGAATGTGGGGTGTATTTGGGGTAGTTGTTAAAAAGTAAGAGACTTTAGACGGTTAGCTCTGCCTAAATGTTGAACCCTAGTGTAGTCCATATGGGGGTTTTCCCACTATAACACCTCTGGCCAAAAGACACCTCTGTCAAAACTAAACCTGGATCTGAGCATTTTCCATGACAAAACCCAACACCACGTGTCATTCTGCAAATTGGGGTACTATGTCGCACTGTTAGCGAGATAGGCACCTTAATGGGCAGAGGTCGTGGTCGCGTGGCCCCCCATGTGGTCACATGTCGACCTAGATTTTTTCACCTAACCGGCCTATCCATTGGAACTCTGCGCTAAGTTCATATGGTTATTAGTATGTGTTCATGACCATGGGTTGGGGCTAAGCCCCGAGCCTTTTTCCACCCGCACTAGCATTTGTTCAAACTTAAGTATAAAGTTTAAGGTATAAGGTTAAGAAACATAGTGTGGATGGGTTAATAGCCCGACCTTTGCCAAGTCTCTGCCCATGCCCGGAGGTCATGGGTTCAAATCTACTAGAGTCTGAAACAAACTTTTAACCAACAACCAATTACAGGGTGCCATGTGGTGGCCCCTGGCTAGGCCACGTGGCACCTTTCAATTCGCCCAGTAAACAAACATGTGTCGACCATGAATTTCTCCACATCAACCTCTGCCCAGTCACTATGCCTCATCATCCCTGCAATGTCAGCAATACGGTTCCCTTGCCACGTCCCAAGTTCGACCCTGCTGGAGTCCGAAACAAACTTTTAACCAACAACCAATTATGGGGTGCCACGTGGTAGCCTCTAGCTAGGCCATGTGGCACCTTTCAATTCACCCAGTAAACGGACACATGTCGACCATCAATTGGTCCATGTCAACCTCTACCCAATCACTATGCCTTGTCATCCCTGTCGCGTCAGCAGTACAATCCCCTTGCCACGTCTGCAGTACGGTCTGCACAGTCAGCCTATATGAACTATGTACAATCATCATTTTGTTTATTTGGAAAAGTGGACAAAACGTGATATCTCTCACATACGAACTTTGTTTGAGCATGTTCAAGTTGCGTTGAGATTGTGAGGACAAGATCTATGCAATGAATCTGTTTTTGAGCAATTTCAAGCACATTGATTTTTGAGCATTTTTGTATCCCCTAGATCACAAAGTACACAAATAGGAGAAGAAGTTTCACCACAAAGCAGAAGGGGAGGTGTTATCAATGAAGTGCCAAGGAGGTCATCACACCAAACTCATCTACATGAAAGGTATAAAGACTATGCACTTTGATCACTGAAGTAATGAATGTTACAGAACCTTTGAATTTTGAAGAAGTTAATGAGCATAAAGAATGGAGAGATGCAATGAAGGAATAATATGAGTCCATAATGGAAAATGATACTCATGAATTAACATAATTGCCCAAAAATAAAGTTCCTATAGGATCCAAATGGTTGTACAAACCCAAGTTTAATGTTGATGGAAGAATAGATAAATATAAATCTTGATTGGTTGCAAAAGGATATTCACATAAATATGGAATCAATTATGAAGATATATTTGCACCAGTAGCTAAGATAAGCACCATTAGATTAATGATTGCATTAGCTACAAAACATAGTTATAAATTTCATCAGCTAGATGTTAAGTCTCCTTTTCTAAATGGGGAACTTAAGGAAGAAGTATATCTTGTTCATCCATAAGGATTTGTAAACAAGGTTCAAGAAAATCTTGTTTGTAAGTTAAATAAATCCTTATATGGACTAAAACAGACACCAAGATCTTGGTATGTGAAGCTTTATTTTTTCTTTCATCAGAAAGGATTTATGAAAAGTATGAGTGACCATAACTTGTATATCAAGTCAGATCAGAAGGGGCATGTTGTTTTGATTTCCTTGTGTGTTGATGATCTTATTATAACATGCATTGCATCTCAATTGATTGATGAAATTAAAAGACAATTGTCATAGGTTTTTCAAATGAAAAACCTTGGTGAGTTGCATTATTGCTTAGGTATTTAAATATGGAGAGAAGTTGGTTAGACACTAGTCACATAGAGAAAATATACAAGGGAGCTGATAAAAAGGTTCAATATGAATCAATGTAAAGAAGTGTCAATTCCTTTAGAACATAATGAAAAACTATATAGTGATGATGGGAAAAAAGAGTTAGATGGTACACTGTATTTTCAGTTAGTGGGAAGTCTAAAATATCTCACTACAACCAGACTAGATATAGCATATTCAGTGAGCATCCTTAGTCAATTCATGACCAAGCCTCATGAAATCCACTGGTTAGTAGCAAAAAGAGTACTTAGATATCTTAAAGGGACTATTATTTTTGGTATTAAATATACTAATGAGTTTGATGTTAAGTTGGGAGATTATTCTGATTTAGATTGGGCTGGAAATACTGATAATGGAAAGTCAACCACATGATATAAATTCAACATTGGATCGGGGATCGTTTCATGGAGTAGCAAGAAACAACCAATTGTTTCTTTGTCATCAACTGAAGTTGAATACAAATCCTTGTGCATTGCTACTTGTGAGGGAGTTTGGTTGAGGTGAATTCTTGAAGATATGAGAGAAGAACAAAAAATACCAATGATTATCAAATGTGATAATCAAAGCTCCATCAAACTAGCCAACAATCTTGTGTATCATGCGAGATCTAAGCACATTGGGACCTAACATCATTTTATAAGTGAAAAGATGCAATCAAAGGATATTGATATAATTTGTTGTAATACAAATGAAAATATGGTTGACATTTTCACTAAGCCTCTTGGAAAGACAAAGTTTGAAATATTTAGGAATCAATTAGGTGTTGTATCAAACTCATTTCTCCATAAAGGGGAGTGCTAGAGAATAATGTTGAAATTAACATTTGGTTGTAGATGTTTATGGGATTCTCTATCTCTTTAGATCTCAAGTGATTCCAGATCTACATATTTAAGAGTCAGTTGGATTGTTTGATAGGCTCTATATGTAATACACATTTTATGAATGAAGATCGTATGAGTGAGACAATTGGTCTCACAATTGTGTGTTTGCTCCAATGTCTTTATATTGAATGTTAATTAGGAAAATACGCAATTATGGAAATGTACCAGTCGCGGTAACCACTTCTTCCAACATACTTCAACAACCATTAACATTCCCTGCCAACAAATCTGCTAGTCCACATTCATGATGCACATGTCACTGAAATCACCCCACTATCATCCCCATCATTCCAAAATCCATTGCTCCCATCAAAACACTGATAATTAAATTTTCAAAATAACAAGGAAAACACAACAATTTGTGTCCTAAGGTCCACCATAGCCAAAAACGAATATTCAAGCTTCATACAAATAGATACATTGTCACTATCTGTCCCATATGGACATAATAATATAATACAATAACTTTCATAGAAAAGTCTTATACTTCTAATAAAAAAAGATCACAATTTTGTATTCCATTTAAAGTTAAAGTTACCTTTTTAAATTATGACATGAATAAACGTCTCGAGAACACCGACAGAGGCTCCTCTATGTCATGGCTTTGGTAGGCACTAGAGGTAGGGAGATATTCATATTCCTCCTCCTCACCTCCGATCTCTACATCACAGAAATGGCAGAAGTGACTTCTTGCACGACTTTGGATTTTGAATAGACGCGGGATGATGATGACTTCTTGCACTTAGCTGAACATTCAGAGAGAATGAAATTCCTTTTGCTCATAAGGAATATTTTTGGATTACTATGTAAAAAAAACCTCCATTTCCTTTATTGATAGTAAGGAAAAAAAATTATATATATAAATTAATAATTATAATTAATTGAAAGAAAGGACGATAATATTTTTTTAATTATTAAAACTAAATTTATATAATAATATTTTTTACATTTATACAAATATTTTTATTTTGTTATTATATTTTTAAAGAAACATTATTTCAAACTAAATTCAATAACAATATATTTTTTCCATTTATATAAATAAAAACATTTTACTTTATTATAATATATAAATTTAATTAATAATATCTCTTTCCCATTTATATAAATAAAAATATTTTACTTTATTTAAGGAGAAAATGTGGTGTGATAGAGAGTTAAAGGAAAAAATACAACTAAGGTATTATAAGGATGTAATCAACCCTAATCTAGAAGATCAAAATTATCTATTTATTTTGACAAGTGTAAAGAAAAAAATAAACATTGCTAAGATAAGAAGGAATTATTATGAGCTCCATAGTGAAACTGAGAGTTGGTCAATTCCTAAAACAACCTAGTATGAAAGAGTGTGTCACATTTGTGACACTAACAAGGTTGAAGATGAAAAGCACTTTCTCTTAGATTGTCTAGCATATACCAGATTAGATCTATTTTTCAAAATATTTGTCACACTACGAACCTTCCTAAGCTCTTAACTCAACAAAACTATGATGATCTTGGAAATCTTCTCTTAATGATTTTGGAGCAAAGAAACAAAATTCTAAAGAATTGCAAGTAATCACTTACCCTCTTAAGTGATAAAATGAGAGAGTAGAGATTACATACACAAATAATACATAGAACACACTATATTGAATTAATGTAACAAATACATATAAATACAACAAAGTTGTCTCAAGATAGATAAACAACCTAGATTACACAATCAATCAATTGAGACAATATCTCAACCACACGCCAAAATAGGAGCAAACCAATCTTCCCAAATCCAACTCACTAACAATCTCCTAAATAGTAAACTGAGATAAACATTATCTCAAACACAACCCCTTAATGTTTATCTTCATATCTTCTTGAGATGGATTTAGTTGTATTGGTCTTCGTCTGGATTATGTCCTCATATTTTGTCATCTTCATCCTTTGAATTGCATTATTATGGCCTTCAACTTCAAACAAGTTGCTTATTGGTCCTATACCTGCATTAATATGAACTGTTTACTGCAAACAATTGATCATTGATGTCCATATAAAAAGAAATTCATCTACCGAAATACATGGGTACCAACCTCTGTACCCGCCAGTTTTGTAGAAATTATTTTCACTTACGTGGTTCGTCAACATATTAACTTCTCTCATAAATTGGTCCCTTACACGTTGAGATTATTCCATCTCACATTCCCCCTCAATCGAAGAATCTATCTTCTTCGACCTTCATCAAGACTAGGCTATGGGTACACCTGTCACTCCTGTACCTTTCACATTGGTCTATGCCACAACTTGATCCACGTCCTCTCTATGCATAAGAGGACAACTATGTGTGAATCCACACCACAACTTGTATGCCTAAATAGCAGGGCTTACAAAAAACATGGGGAACTAGATTGTTTATGACGAGGCAATACAACTTGAACCAAACTCTATGGGGTATTGGGTTAAACCGATCATGCACCCCCTGCATCACATATGCATCATTAACTCAGGTACAACGTGCATCTAAAAATTCTTTACATCAACACAAAGGTTACCAATAATATACCCAATATACAAGCACATTTAATTTTGGTATCACCAATGTCACTCTCAAAATGTTGTCTTGGATTTCCATGCTTTCCCTGTCATTTGTTAGAGTCACTAATTATAACAAAATAACTTCTCTATCATATTGAGTTTGCGAAGCTCAATATGAATTCTTAGTTCCAAAACTTACACATGCACAATATGCACTGAAATATTTAAAATCCACCCTATAAAATTCAAATCATCCCTCCTTCCTTGTAATTTAATGAACCAAGCTTTGGCCCATGGCCAACATGTTCCCATACCATGTGAATGGGATACCAAAAACAAAACAGTTGTTAATCCCTTTCATGTGACCACTCATTCAGCTATGAGTCCTTTTATTACAATTACCAAAACCATTAAATCAAAATAATACTTTGGATTTTATCACTTCACGATGACTATAGTTGCAAAGGATAAGGTATTCACGATACCATGAAAATACACTATTACCTTCATTTATAATTTGTTCCCCTTTATAATTGAGCCATTTCATTTTTCCAAGGGGTCACGGTCCACTTGCATCTATTACTGAAAACATATTGAAAAGGAGGAGAAGGAAATGGTTTATATAAGAACTCTGGTGGAAGTTGAAAGAACATGGTTGTTGTCACAACCACACCACACTTCTGCTGCGCACACAAAAATTAGATACACATAAGGGAAGTCTCCATGCACATGATCAATGATGCAACCATGTAAGCACAGTCTCCACGCACACTCTATAGTAGCGTATTACCAATATCTATCTGACTACTCAAGGTTGTTACTCAAGGCCCGTATCAAGAATTATTGTAGCAAGGCTCGGATCAACAATTATTGTAGCAGATAATATACTTAGTAGCACACGGTGGTCTCTCCAGCATGACTACCCCCGATTTCTTGAGCAATGACTCTTCAAACAACAATTTTATTTTCTATTCTCCCTTGCATGCAATTTTATCAAGCAGCTACAATCAAACAGTCTTCAAAATGATGAGATAACTTCCTTTCCTCGTAGGGACTATGGGAAAACGCAGTGGTAAAGGTTCTCAGCTCCTAGACTGCAAGAGGAGCCAGTCGCAATGGTCACTTGACTCAAAATAAAATGCTTCCTTTACTCCACATGAGATCCTTCACGCAGGTCGATTTCACAGTGGACTCCTTAGCATGCGCGTAGATATGCTAGAAACAACTCACTTCACAAAACAATTTCACACAAAGAAAAATTCGAGACAAAAATGTCTCACACAAAAAACAAACTACTTTTCTCTCCCCATATTCTTGGGCTCTCCCATGAGGGAGTTACACCGAAACTAGCTCTGATACCATGATAAAATGAGAGAGTAGAGATTACATACACAAATAATACGCAGAACACACTATATTGAATTAATGTAACAAATACATATAAATACAACATGATTGTCTCAAGATAGATAAACAACCTAGATTACACAATCAATCAATAGTCAACCATTCATAAACATGACACTGAGTTAACTATGGTTGACCATGTTGATCATGGTTAGTAATAGTTCACTATGGTTAACCATGTTGATTGTGCTTAACCATGGTTTACTATTGTAATGTCACATTGCAATGTTTACCTTCATTGAATAATGTCAAATTGCTACATTCCTCAATGGTTATGTCTTATTTTGATGTACATCTTCATTGTCTTATGTTGAATTGCATCATTCTTAATTGTTGATATCACATTGTGACATAACCCTTAATGAACATCACAATGTGATGTAACCATTTAGGAACAATGTAATTTGACATAATACAATGAATATGTACGTCGCAATGCGACGGTTTACTATGATAATGTCACATTGTGACATTTATCTTAGTTGGATAATGTTAAATTACTGTGTTCTGCAATGGTTGTGGCACATTTCGATGTACATATTCATTGTCTTATGTCAATTTGCATCATTCCTAAATGGTTACGTCACATTGAAATTTTAATATGTTAGCTACAGTTGAACATGATTGAGTTTATGAGAATCTTCACTATGGTTGAACATGATTGACTATGGATGACCTTTAATATGGCACCCATATTTTGGTAGGAGGGATGCAATTCATGAACATTGTACTGAAACATATGTTTGATTGTGATGTTCCTAAATTGTTATAAGACATTGAGACATTCATCTTGGTTCACTTGTGTCCACTTCCTACATTCATGAATGGTTATGTCACATTGTGGTGACGAGAAAATGTGATGTCACATTGTGACATTCATAAACGATTTTGTCACATTGCGACATTCATCGAGGGTTATGTTAGATTGTGAAATTCATTTATGGTTATTCCAAATTGCAACATTCATATTTTTTGTGTTACCGGCTATGTCATATTTCAATGTTCATGAAATCTCATGTCACATAGAAATGTTTATTAAGGGTTTTTTTGCATTCTAATGGAAAGTAAAAGTGATTTCACATTGTGACATTCATAAGGATATTGTGCCATTACGACATCTATCAAGGGTTATGTTGGGTTGTGACATTCCTTAATGGTTTATGGCTATGTTTTATTGTAATCTTCCTCTATGGTTATGTGACATTGAGACATTCATCTTTCTTGACTTGTGTCCACTTCCTACATTCATGAATGGTTATGTCACATTATGGCTTTGATCAAATGTGATGTCACATTCTCACATTCATAAAGTATTTTGTTATATTTTGACATTCATCGAGGGTAATGAGGCATTGAATTTGGTTGACTTTGTTTGGGCATGGTTGGACATTGTTTATTATGGTTTACTATGGTGTTTGATTATGGTTGTCCAGGGTTGGTTTAATAATAATATTAATAGTTTGTCACATTATAGACATTATCAAAGGTGATGTTGTATTGCAACATTCATCAAGGGTTTTGTGGCATTCCAACATTTTTCTTGGTTTACGTTGGACTACGACAATTGAACACAGTTATGTCACATTGTGTAAGAGATTTAGAATATGATATATATATATATATATATATATATATATATATATATATATATATATATATATATATATATATATATATGTATGTATGTATGTATGTATGTATGTATGTATGTATGTATGTA
>JZKD02S1630517.1:96937-113945 GCA_000966675.3 Picea glauca
TTAACAACTATTTTAGATTACAACATTAATCAAATGTCATGTCATATTGCAATGCCTATTTTTGTCGCATTATGACATTCATAAAATGTGATGTCACATTGTAACATTTATTAAGTGTTTGAATGTCGTAATGTGATGTTACCATTTAGGAATGGTGTAATTCAACAAGATACAATGCAGATGTACACTGCAATGCAGCACAACCATTAAGGAATATAGCAATTTGACATAATTTAGCCTTGAAAATGGATGTCGCAATGTCACATGAAAATTAATGAATGTCATAAACTAATGGAACCCTTATGATCATGTGAGTGATCTTGTTAACTATGATTGAACATAATTGATTTTATGAGCATGTTAACTATGGTTTAAAATGATTGAGTTAATGAGCATGTTCACTATGGTTGAACATGAATGACTATAGATTACCTTTAATATGGCACCCATATTCCAATAGGGGGGATGCAATCCATAAACATTGCACCAAAACATAAACCTAAAGGAAAGTTTCAAGGTGACATATGCCCTAAATGAACATTACAATGTGATGCAACTATTTAGGAACGATGCAATTCAACATAATACAATGAAGATGTACATCACAATGTGACGATTTACTATGATAATGTCACATTTTCACATTTACCTTAGTTGAATAATGTTGAATTTCTACATTCCTCGATGGTTGTATCACATTTGGATGTACATATTCATTGTCTTATGTCAAATTGCATCATTCCTAAATGGTTATGTCACATTGCAATTTTCATATGTTAACTATGGTTGAACATGATTGATTTTATGAGCATCTTCATTACAATTGAGGATAATTGACTATTGATGACCTTTAATATGGCACCAATATTCCAATAGGAGGGATGTAATTCATAAACATCACACTGAAACATAATCCTAAGGAAATGTCACAAGGTGACATATGTTGAATTTTCATTAATTACATTAACATTAGATTTACCAAATCAATTTGAACTTCTTTTGTATGCTCGTTTCTCCATAGGCGATGTTGCACCATCGCCACCCAACCATAGGAACCTACTTGTGCCACCCCCGAGCATAACATATACATCATGGGAAACCCTTCTACACAAGGGGATAAATCCCAACAACCTTCTTATAGAGAATATCCTTGCCAAGAAAAAATAACCAAGAACAATCTCTATCCACTAGAGCAAACCACAAAGAAGATAACCCAGTAACATAGATGCAACACACCCTAGCCAGAGCGTTAGGGTGCCTAGCCTCCACTAGCACACCACCAAGAGATAACCAATAATGAAACTATATCTCACTCTAGCCATAGCACTAGAGTGGCTGACCTTCCCTATGCGCATCACAAAATACAAACGCTAGAAAGAGGTATGAGGAAAACCTAACCAAGATGAGCCCTAATTCCTCCCTTCTGTAGCTGTAGCTCTCCACCAAACTTGTGTTATATCTCCATGTGAGAGTGTTCTAAATGAGGAAGTTGTCACTCTTATTTATACTAATTCATCCAGTGAATTTTCTGGCAGGGTCGACCTCGCTTTATGGAAAATATATTTTATGTTTATATTTTTCTTCTAGAGCCAAATTTACTTCTGGAGAATTATGATTCTTCTTTATTATTTTCTATGAGGTTGACTTCTCTTCTGGGATATTCTTTGACCTCCAATGGTTTTCCTTTAATGTCTTGTAAACTTCCTCTATAAGAAAGGTTATCCCGGAGGTGAAAACATCCCGCAGCTACCATAAACATAAACAACATAACCCTAAATGAGCATCACAATGTGACGAAACCATTTAGGAACGATGAAATTCAACATAAAACATTGAAGATGTGCATCGCAATGTGACACAACCATTGAGGAATGTAGTTATTTGACATAAGTTAGTCTTGAAAATGTTATGCCACATTGCAACATTCATTTAGGGTTATTTCACTAAGGAAATTTTGCAAGGTGACATAACCATAAATGAACATCACAATGTGACATAACCATTTACGAACGATGCAATTCAACATTATACATTGAAGATATACATCACGATGTGACACAACCATTGAGGAATATAGTTATTTCACATAAGTTATCCTTGAAAATGTTACATCACTTTGCGACGTTCATTTAGGGTTATGTCATCTTCTGACATTACCTTAGGGTTATGTTTGAGTGTGATGCTTATGAATTGTGTCCCTCATATTGGAATATGGGTGCCAAATTAAAGGTCACCCATAGTCAACCATAGTTGACTAAATTTAAGGTTATTTCACCTTGTGAAATTGTTATCCAGGTGTATATCGGTGGCCATCCACCTATTCCAACTAGCTCAAAACAGTCTTCTAGAAATTTAGTATTTTTAGTAGTTTTTCGGTTCCTAAACTTTCAAGGCAATTTTGAGGGCCTAAATGAATTGTTTTTGTGGTCGAGCACCTCAATGAAATCCAAAGGCTCTAATTTATCCCAAAAAATGAATCTCCTGGATGATACCTTTCCAACGAGCTATCATGCACCCAAACAGAGATCGTATGCCAAAATTACACCCTCGGGAAGTTGATACACCAAACTACCCAAAACGGGGTCCACAAAACTGTTGGCTTTTCATCTCTCGGGGTTAGGATTTTGGATTTTATTTATGTTAAAAATTCATTTATATCCTTATTGCAATCATCTTCTTTTGAATGTGAGTATCCATCACATCTCTTCTCAGAGATAAATTGCCACCATTCTAGTGAGTCTTTCACTCTATATTTCTACAGCTTTGTACATTTCGCTCATTAATATAAATTGTGTATTATTGTATCTCTATGCCTCTTTTTATATATCTAATATATATTTTTTATATTATTGTCTCTCTTTCAATATATCTATATATTTCTATGTTATATCTCCGCTCTCATTTTGTGCCGAAAATAATCTGGATCAGTGGTATCAGAGCAAGCTGCTCTTGATCGTTTTTTAGTGCATGTCCCTAACGAGGTCCAAGTATAGAAATTTGAGTCTTGATCTTGTCTCTCTTGAGTAAAATCTCTCCTGCACGCCCAATAAACCCTCCATGGCAAAAGAAAAGAAAAACAACAGATCATAAGATTCTATTAATATGTTCCTTGAGCAAGCTCTCACGCGACAGAGGGACGAAATGATGGAGAATTTTTCCCATGTCCTTCAATGTCTATCGATAAAAATAGGTGCATCTTCATCGAACGACCACTTTGTAGGAACTTTTCCTTTCAAGGTACAAGTTAATTTTGATATTCTTGTATTTGAAGGACAGATAGATGTGGATGCCCTAGAAAAATGGTTAAATATTCTAGAAGGTTATTTCTTTGTTCACGATTTTTTAGACAGGGAAAATATCACCTTCACACTCCTTAAGGCTCTCTCCCATGTCAAACATTGGTGGGAAACTTACTGGGAGAAAAGTTCCACAGAGGAGTCTGGAATATATGGAGTTGAGCCCACTTGGGATTTTTTTGTGGATGTGGTCAAGGAGTAGTATTACCCTGTTGGTAACTATTATGACCAATGCATGAGATGGACCACACTATGGAAAGAGAGGGGAAAAACAATGTCAGAGTTCACAAATAATTTCCATACCTTTCACACCATGCTGGGTATCAAAGACTCCAAGCGATATCTGGTTCTAAAATACCTCAGGGCTCTACATAGGTACATCCAAACTGAAATGGATTTCTTGGACATCTCATCACTTGGAGCTTCCTATCGATATGCTAACAAAATCAAGAAGAAATTTAGGCACCATAACAAATGGAATTTTCTGTCTGCAAATCTGCAACAATCAAAGCATAATAAATATGGTCCTAAAAAACAGCCTCCATAAAACTAGCCCAAGCCACAGGAAAGGAAGGGTAACTAAAATACGAAGAAGGACACTGGAAAGTGGTGTGATTTCCACAAAATCCCCTAGCACAACACTGATGAATTACGCTCAAAATAGTCATTAGTGGTTGAGATAAAAGACAAGGATCCAAACCCCGATTCAGAATCTAATTCAGAAAATAATGGGAAAATTCTACAGCTCATCGACGCAGACCCCATTGTTACAGTCATGACCGAAACATTTCCTCCAGAAGAACCAATAGATCTTGAAGAGGGGGAGCACCTTTTTCACTCACAAATGTGCGTGAAGGGGACCCCACTGCATTTTATTGTTGATAGTGGAAGCCAAAAGAACCTCATCTCAGAAGAGGTCTTCAAACAATTGGGATTGTTGACAACACCACACCCACAGCCATACAACATCTAGTGGCTTCACCAAGGATGAGACCTTCATTTCAGCCAACAATTTTGATTGTCATTCGACATCCAGCCCTTCAAGGATGAGGTATTATGTGATGTTTCCCCACTGGATGTCTATGATGTTCTATTGGGCCATCCATATATGTGGACGCGCCATGTTATTTATGAGTCTCGACCTCGTAGTGTCATTGTTACTCTAGGGGGGCATCTATACAAGATACCACAGGTAGTTCCAACTACTATCTCACCTAAATAGTGTCGCAAGGTAGTATCTCATACTACAAAATTCAACTTCTTCACAGTCTGTTCAAAAGGTGAATAGAAGAACATTGCAACCACTGCAACCTCAGTCCAAGCACCTTCTATCTAGCAGAATCATGTCGACAAGATTGAAGAAACATGCAAGGATTCCTTTTACACATAGTCATCTCATGTATCCATACTGGTTAAAAAGGTCCAACACTTCCAGCCACGGGTTCGTGACAACCTTCAACAAGCTAAGTAGTGCAACGTTTCCATCAAGGAAAGCAGCCCATCAAGATGTAGATTCAACAAATGCTTTTCCCTCTCCCTCGGGAACTCAATGAAATGGATTCCATTTATTTATGAGGGAGGCTTGATCCAGGTGGATATCATTGGCTATCCACCTATTCCAACTAGCTCAAAATAGTCTTCTGGGAATTTACTATTTTTAGCAGTTTTTCAGTTCCTAAACGTCTAGGGCCATTTTGAGGGCCTAAATGAAGTGTTTTCAGGATATAGAACCTCAATGATAGTTTAAGGATATAATTGATCCCAAAAAATGAATACCCTTGATTATACCTTTCCAATGAGCTATTGTGCACCCCAAACGGAGATCGTATGCCAAAATTACGCCCACGGGAAGTTGATTCATCAAACTATCCAAAACGGGGTCCACAAAATTGTTGGCTTTTCATCTTCCGAGGTAAGGGTTTTGGATTTTATTTATGTTAAAAAATCCTTTAGAGCCTCATTTTAATCATCTTCTTGCGAATTCTAGTAGCCATCACATCTCTTCTCAAAGATAAGCTACCACCTTCTAGCGACTCTTTCACTCTGTATTTCTATAGTTTTGTACATTTCGCTCATTAATAGAAATTGTGTATTACTGTATATTTGTGCCTCTTTTTATATATTTGATATATCTCTGTTATATTATTGGATCTCTTGCAATATCTTTGTATATTTATGTGCTATATCTCTGCTCTCATTTCGTGTCAAAAAAAATTTGGATCAAATTCCTTTAGGGTTGTGTTTGAGTGTGATGTTTATGAATTGTTTCCCTCATATTGTAATATGGGTGCAAGGTCATCCATAGTCAACCATTCATAAGTTTTTAACTATGGTTGACTTTGATTTAGGGTTATGTCACCTTGTGACATTCCTTTAGTGTTATTTTTTAGTGTCATTTTTCTGAATTGTGTTCCTCATATTGGAATATGGGTGTCAAATTAAAGGTTATCGATAGTCTATCATTCATAAGAATCCCACTAATTCAACTATTGACATAACCCTAAATGAACGTATCACAATGTGATGTAAAAATTTAGGAACAATGCAATTCGACATGATACAATGAATATGTATGTCACAATGCGGCAATTTAGTATGATAATGTCACACTGTGAAATTTACCTTAGTTGAATAATGTTGAATTGTTACATTCCTCAATGGTTGTGTCACATTTCATTGTACATGTTCATTGTCTTATGTTAAATTACATAATTCCTAAATGGTTACGTCACATTGCAATTTCATATGTTAACTATGGTTGAACATGATTGATTTTATGAGAATCTTCACTGTGATTGAGAATGATTGACTATGGATGACATTTAATATGGAACTGATATTCCAATAGGAGGGATGAAATTCATAAACATCACACTAAAACATAACCCTAAGGAAATGTCACAACGTGACATAACCCTGAATGAACATCAAAATGTGACATAACCATTTAGGAACGATGCAATTCAACATAAAACATTGAATATGTACATCGCAATGTGACACAACCATTGAGGAATGTAGTTATTTTACATAAGTTAGCCTTGAAAATGTTACGTCACATTGCAACGTTCATTTAGGGTTATGTCACTAAGGAAATTTTTCATGGTGACATAACCGTAAATGAACATCACAATGTGATGTAACCATTTAGGAACGATGCAATTCAACATAAAACATTGAATATGTATGTCGCAATGTGACACAACCATTGAGGAATGTAGTTATTTTACATAAGTTATCCTTGAAAATGTTACATCACATTGCGACATTCATCTAGGGTTATGTCACTAAGGAAATGTTGTAAGGTGACATAACCCTAAATGAAAATCACAATGTCACGTAGCCATTTAGGAACGATTCAATTCAACATAATACATTGAACATGTGCATTGAAATGTGACAAAATCACTAAGGAATGTAGCTATTTCACATAAGTTAGCCTTGAAAATTTTATGTCACATTGTGACGTTCATTTAGGGTTATGTCACCTTGTGACATTACTTTAGGGTTATGTTTGAGTGTTATGTTTATGAATTGTGTCCCTGATATTGGAATATGGGTGCCAAACTAAATGTCACCCATAGTCAACGATAGTTGACTATATTCAGGGTTATATCACCTTGTGAAATTCCTTTAGATTTACATGTGAGTGTGATGTTTATGAATTATGTTCCTCATATTGGAATATGGGTGCAAGGTCATCCATAGTCAACCATTCATAAGTTGTTGATGATGTTTGATGTTACCCTAAATGAACATCACAATGTGATGTAACCATTTAGGAATGATGCAGTTCAACATAAAACATTGAAGATGTATGTCGCAATGTGACACAACCATTGAGGAATATAGTTATCTAACATAAGATATCCTTGAAAATGTTACAACACATTATGATGTTCATTTAGGGTTATGTCACTAAGGAAATTTTACAAGGTGGCATAACCCTAAATGAACATCACAATGTGACGTAACCATTTAGGAACGATGAAATTCAACATAATACAATGAAGATGTACATCGCAATGCGACACAACCATTGAGGAATGTAGTTGTTTCACATAAGTTATCCTTCAAAATGTTACATCACATTGTGACATTCATTTAGATTTATGTCCCCTTGTGACATTACTTTAGGGTTATGTTTGAGTGTGATGTTTATGAATTGTGTCTCTCATATTGGAATATGAGTGCCAAATTAGATAACACACATAGTCAACCATAGTTGACTATATTTAGGGTTATATCACCTTGTGAAATTTCTTTAGGGTTATGTTTGAGTGTGATGTTTATGAATTGTGTCCCTCATATTGGAATATGGGTGGAAGGTCATCCATATTCAACCATTCATAAATTGTTGACTATGGTTGATGTTCATTTAGGGTTGTGTCACCTTGTGACATTCCTTTAGGGTTATGTTTGAGTGTCATGTTTCTGAATTGTGCTCCTCATATTGGAATATGGGTACAAAATTAAAGGTTATTCATAGTCTACCATTCATAAGAATCACACTAAGTTGACTATTGTTGACCATGTTAATTATGGTGAGTAATGGTTAACTATGGAAAACCATGTTGATTATAGTGATTAATAGTTGACTATGGTTGACCATGTTGATTATGTTTAACCTTGGTTTACTATGGTAATGTAACATTGCATCGTTCATCTTGGTTGAATAATTTTGAATTGCCACATTTATGGATGGAATATTGCAATGTGACAACCTTAAATGAAAATCACATTGTGACGTAACCATTTAGGAATGATGCAATTGAACATAAAACATTGAAAATGTACGTCACAATGCGACACAACCATTAAGGAATGAATTTATTTGACATATCCTTCAAAACGTTACATCACATTTCGGCATTCATTAGGGTTATGTCACCTTGTGATGTTCCTTGAACGTTATGTTTGAGTGATAACCTTAAATTAACATTACATTGTGACATGTAGTTCACCTTGAAACCTTTATAATCTCTATGTAAGTGTGCTTCATGCATCCCTCTGTGTCCAACGTTTGTAATTTGTCAAGAGTGATAGGATATTCTTTCCAAGTGAGGAGATATAATATGAATAATTATAATCAGTTATTTAAAATGGTTGCACAACCATAAATGATTCATCGGTTCAAGACCACGGGCCACGTTGGGAAACAAAAAATGTTCTCCCCGATATAGCATCCGATTGTGCCACATAAATGTTTATTTTTTTCGATTTTTATTAAAAATTTTAGTCCTTCAATTACAATGATGACCATAGAACTCATCCGCAATGTCCACTTTCCAATTCTGGAGTGAATTTAGTTTATATACAGTTCGTCCTCCACCCTCGAATATGAATTAATAATTCATGCCTATCGATGTTATTACTTTTAAATTTTTTATAAATATTAAAATTTGGAGGTGTTATGAGGGAAAAACTCTCTATGGCCAAGGGTAAACCACAATAGACAGGTATGACTATAGAAATAAACTCAATTCCATTGTATGATATATAAATTAATTTGCAAGATACAAAATAGGCCTACCTCAATCCAACGTTCGATGATGTTCCACCATTGAGTACTTCGACCCAAAGCTTTATACCTACAATAAGTTCTTAACAAACAAGAAGAGAAAGTATATAGTGATAATATAAAGGGGTTAGCACATCAGATAGCATAATCCATTAATAAACATTACAAACATGCCCATGGAAAATTATCATATATTTTCACGATACCAACAAGACGGGAAAGGAGTATTTCTATTAATAATTGATCAGCAGAAATGACAACATTACAGACTTTCGTGACGGCATGGTTCGAAACCAAGAAACCAAGTTCCTTCCAACTGGGGCTCCACCACTTCAATCCTCCACCAAAGGCAAGCTCAAAGGAGAGAGAGAATGAGGTTCTCTCAACAATAGAGGAAGAGCTTGGGGAATGAACATTGTGTTCAAACTTGAGGGACAAAGGGATGCAGACTCAATATAAAGTAATTTCTCCAGAGTAACTTTGATCTCAAAGTTGAATTCTTTCTTCTTTTTTCCATAGCTTGGAATTGCGCTCTTATAGCCTTCAAAATGAAACTGAAGGGTCGAGTCAGAACGTTTCCATTATGGAAGGCCAAAGATCAGAGATCTCATGTCGTGACATGGAAACCCGACTCCATTTTTTTATTTTCTAGCACAAATCTATATGTACATGGGCTGTAGTGGAGCAGCTTGCATATACGCTTGTTGTATAGCTGATAGGGCGTGTATATGTGAAAAAATGTGTATTTTTAGCTCTGGATTCATCAAAAAGGGATGATAAGCCTGCACAGGGAAATAGAAAAAGGCCCTCTGTGCAAGATAGCAATGGTGAGGAAAATATTTCTATAACAGGAGGTCCTATCCTCATCACTCACATACTTAAGTTCTTCAATTTATTTATCTAGCAAGGCTTCCCAAAATTGTGGAGTCCACTATACCTATTTTTAAAAGTGGGGATAAATTCAATCTCTCTAATCATAGGACCATCATGATTAACCCCATTTGAGATAAGTTATATGGAAGTATTTTGGAAAACAAGATTAGTACATGGATAGAAATCAATGTAAAAAGAGATAAAGACTAGGATAGGTTTAGAAGCTACCATTCAACTGTGGACCACCTTGTTACATTTAGGATCATTGCAAAGAAGTGTCATAATCTCCAAAATCTCTTAACATTGTGTCCAAGACTAACCTATGGTATAGCTTAGAAGAGTTTAAAGTCTCTTTCGAGTTAAGAGTTTTTGCAATAAAAATATATGATAAATTTATTTCCAAGAGGAATACTGAGAGTCTGTCTAAAGAAATTAACTATAATATAGGAGAAAAATTTAACTAATAAAAAATAATGATGTAAAATTCAATAATTTATTCTTAAATTAACTTAAACTTTAAGTTTTGAATAACTTTTATTAAAATAAGAACTAAAGATATATGAGATCTAATACATTATCTCAAGTGGTTGGGGTGGCAAGTTTTCTCCTCCCCACCCAGGTTCGAGACTCATCTATGCAACATGTTGCTCTTTATGAGATAAATATTCTCGAAATACTTGACCCTCCTATGTTCTTCGGATTTCCCTCCTATGTTCTTTGGATTTCGGAGAGATTATGAAATATAATACATTATGCATAATTTATATTTTTACATTAAACAATTAATTAACTTAAATTTTTTATTAAAATAAGAACTAAAGATATGAAATATAATACATTATGCATAATTTATGTTTTTACATTAAATAATTAATTAACTTAAATGATAATGTTGACATTAAAAAGTCTTATTTATATATATAATTTATTTATATTATAAAAGTATTCTCCTGCTTTCCCCTGGACATAGGCACATTGCCGAACCACATAAATTTCCTATTTAGTTTTTTTTCTGTTTAGTTTTGCATTCATTAAATATTTTTTTGGTTAATATAAAATTTCTGATGAACATTAGTGAAATAGTATATCCACTGGTATCAGAGCATAGGGGAGAAAATTAAAAGACTCGGTGGCAGGTGTTGGCACCATCATTCAACAAAGGAGATTGAGGAACCTGCAAACAAAGGATTGACACTTGCCAACATAAGGAGGCTGAGAAGATAGGAAATAGATCGCAGTTGTTTGGAATCCAAGATCTGATGGAGAATAAGGAGGATGAGCATATCTGAAATAGATCTGAGTTGTTTGAATTCCAATTTATAAGGGAGAATAAGGAGGCTGAGTAGATCTGAAATAGATCTGAGTTCTTGGTCCACTATATTGTTCAGTTCCTTAATCGATGTTGTGTTAAGATACATATCTATGTTGATACATGCTTAGATCTGTGAGGTATAAGATAAATGATATGTAGATATGTTCTGCATTTGAGATCTGAAATAAAATTGTAAGTATTTGATTGAAAATATTGTAATTTTTTACTTGGTTTGTTATTGAAATCTAATCAAGAAAATTAGCACAAAAGGTTGTAAGAAATGGAGGAGACAGAAAAATGGAGTATTGAAAATTTCTCAGGACAAAACTTTGAAATGTGGAAATTGCAACTCAAATCTCTCCTCATTCAAAAGGATCTTTCGATTACATTGGAAGGAAAATCTAAAAATCCAACCAACATGACGGATGAAGATTGGGATAAACTGGATCAGAAGGATATGGCTATGATCATTCTATAATTATCCAGTAATGTTATGTTCAATGTATCAATACAAATTAAATAAAAAGGACTTTGGGATCATCTACTAGAGTTGTATGAGAGAGCTTCTGCATCGAACAAGGTATTTTTAATGAAGAAATTGTTTAATTTAAAAATGCAAGAAGGTGGATCTATCACAAATCACCTAAATGATTTTAATACTTTGGTTAGTTAGTTGTATTCAATAAAAATTATAGTAGAGGATGAGATAAACGATATATTTTTATAATTTTCATTGTCTGATAGTTGGGAAGCAGTTGTTATGGTTGTCAGTAACTCAACATCTAGCCCAAAGATGTGTGCTAAAATTTAAAATTTGACGATGTTGTAGGAGTTCTTCTTAGTGAGGATATGAGAAGAAAAAATCAAAGTAATTCATCAGGTGTTGTTTTAGTAGTTATCAGTAGAGGGAGAACATGACAATGAGGAAAGGATAACCAAAGGAAAAGATCAAATTCTACTAAGAGATCCCAATATAGAGGCAGAAAAGGCATCTTTTGGCAATGTGGTAAGGAGGGCCACATTAAGAAAAACTATTGGACCTTTAGAACAAAAATAAGGCTAAAAATAAATTTAAAGATAATGAGGTAAATACAACTTCTGAAGAAGAAGGTGATTCTCTTTTTTTATCTTCAAGTGATGCTACTACAGATGTTTGGATACTTAAATCAAGAGCATTGTTTCATCCAATTTCTTCAAGAGATTTTTTTATAAATTACCAAGTAGGTAATTTTGGTAAGGTTTATATCGGGGACGATGAACCTTGAAGTATCAATGGAAAAGGAGA
The DNA here is from genome assembly GCA_000966675.3 of Picea glauca. Classification (NCBI taxonomy): domain Eukaryota; kingdom Viridiplantae; phylum Streptophyta; class Pinopsida; order Pinales; family Pinaceae; genus Picea; species Picea glauca. The sequence goes on from JZKD02S1630517.1 coordinate 109,225, forward strand.
TTTTCTATTGAATATGAAGAATGACAACAGTTGGTTGTTGAAAGATGTGAGACATGTTCCTCAACTTAGAAGAAATATAATTTCAGTTGGGCAATTAGATGCTCTTAGATATAATGTTACATTTGGAGAAGGAGCATGGAAGGTAACAAAAGGATCATTGGTCATAGACAGAGGAAGAAAATATGGTACATTGTATGTACTAGATGATTATATTGAAGTGGGAGCTAAAGTGGCAATAGAAGATAGCACAACAGAACTTTGTCATAAAAGGCTCAGACACATGAGCCAGAAGGGACTTGAGATTTTGAACCACCAACTTCCAGGTTTGAAATAAATAGATATGGAGTTATGTGAACATTGCATCTATGGCAAGCAGAAGAGGAAAAGATCCTCTAAAAAGGAACACAATATTAAGACACGACCATTGGAGCTAGTGCATTTAGATGTCTTTGGCCCCACAAAGGTAGCATATATTGGAGGATTGATTTATCTTGTTACTTTTTTGGATGATTGCACTAAAAAGGTTTGGTTTATATGATGAAAAAGAAGTCTAAACTTTTTAGTATATTTAAAACCTTCAAATAACTTGTTCAAAACCAAATCGATAATAATATTAAAAGTTTTAAAACTGACAATGGAGGTGAGTATTGCTCGAAAGAATTTGATAAATATTGTGCAGAGAATCAAGAATGTTCCTCTTACACCACAAGAGAATAGTGTTGCAAAAAGGTTAAATAGAACCATTATGGAATGAGCTCGAAGCATGCTCTCAAATTCATAACTAGGAAAAGAGTTTTAGGTAGAAGAAGTAAACACATCAGTGTATCTGATTAACAGATCACCATCCACTCATATTGAGTTTGGAATTCCAGAAGAAAAATGGTTAGGTAAGAAAATTTCCTATGATTATTTGTGTGTGTTTAGATGTGAATATTTTGTTCATATTCCAAAAGAAAAATGAACTAATCTTGACATGAAATCTAAGAGATGACTATATTCATTGGATATGGAGATGAAACATATGGTTACAAGTTGTGGGATCCAATTACTAATCATTTCATATGAAGAAGAGATGTGATATTTAATGAAAAGGTAATACTAGTTTTACAAGAAGGAAAATCACTTGAGTATATTCCATTAGAAGATATCATGAATGGTAGTGATATGTTTAAATAAAAGGTGATTGTAAGCCATCCACAACCACCAGTGAAAATTCAAACACATGACCAACCACAATATTTTTAAGATAATGAATAACATGTTCATCCAGTGAGTAATGCACAAGAGTTGATTCCTCCAGTTAGGAGGTCCACTAAAGAGCGTAGGCCTTCAACCAGGTATAAAGATTTTATTCAATATTTATTTCTTTCTGATGAATCTAAACCTACTATGTTTGAAGAAGCATGTGTAGATAAAGATAACAATAAATGGATGGAATCCATGAGAGATGAGATGGAATATCTTAAAGGAAATCAGACATGGGATTTAGTTACCCTTCTATCCAATCGGAAAGCATTGACAAAACAAGTGGGTGTATAGGTTGAAGGAAGAAGCGGGTGGAAAGAAGAGATTTAAATCCATATTAGTGGTAAAGGGATGTGCTAAAAAATAGGGCATTGATTTTATAGAGATATTTTCACCAGCTGTGAAAATGACCTCTATTAGAGTAGTATTGGGTTTAGTAGTTGTTCATGATCTAGAATTGGAATAGGTTGATGTCAAGACAAATTTTCCTCATGGTGACTTGGAAGAAGAGTTGTACATGAAGAAACCAGAAGGTTTTGAGTAAAAAGGTAAAGAAACACTATTTTTCAAACTAAATCACAGTTTATATGGGTTGAAACAAGCTCCTAGGAAATATTTAGCATGAAGGATGCCAAGACAATAAGCACACCTCTAGCACAGAATTTCAAATTATTTTCTAAGATGTGTCCCAAGACACTTGAAGAAACATAATACATGGAAAAAATTCCATATCCATCTGCAGTTGGGAGTTTAATGTATGCTATTGTCTATACAAGACCATATATTGCACAAGAAGTGGGAGTGGTTAGTAGATACATGAGTAATCCAAGAAATATTCATTGGCAAGCAATGAAATGGATTATGAGATATCTTAAAGGCACATCAAACCATGTTTTGATGTTTAGAGGTGAAGATGCACAATTGCATGGATATGGTGATTCATATATGGATGGAGATTTAGATCGAAGATGATCCACTAACTGGATATGTGTTCACATTGGCAGGAGCAACAATTAGCTAGATTTCCAGGTTGCAGAAAGTAGTGGTTCTTTCAACTACTGAAGTAGAATATATTGCAATGACAGAAGCAACAAAGGAGATGATATGGTTACATAGGTTACTATTTGAATTGGGTAATAGACAAAATGAGTTTATATTATACAGTGATATTAAAAGTTCCATTCTCTTGGAAAAAAATGCATCATTTCATTCACAAACAAAGCACATAGAGTTTTGATATCACCATATTCGAAGTGTGCTTGAAGAGCGTAAACTCAGGTTGGAAAAGATACATACGAATTTGAATCTTGTATATGCATTTACAAAGGTCGTTTCAAAAGAGAAGCTAGAGTTTTGTAGAGCTTCTCTTGGATTGAAGCTTATGACAATAGGCATTTGGAAAGAAGGAGATTTCTTCAAGCATGATTGTTCACAATATTTTTTGGGACTTCAAGTGGGATATTTTTGGGATGTGAAGTCCTGTAAAATAATTATTATTGTCTCCTTTTAACAATTCCAATGAAAACTAAATATGTTCCAATGTAACCGAATTAGGTGATGTCTCGTAATGCTAGCTTGGAAATACATTAGGACAACTTGGCATACTTGGTTAGTTGGTTGCAGATTCCATTATATATTGGATTGCTTGTAATGAAATATGTGTGTTGTGTGTTAATAAAATTATTCTCCTTCTTTCACGTGGACATAGGCACATTGCCAAACCACGTAAATTTCATGTTTTTTATTTTTTCTGTTTAATTTTGCATTCATTAAGTCTTTTTGTTGTTAATATAAAATTTATGATGAATGGTGAAATAGTATATCAACACAAAATTTTGTGGGAAACCACATACATAGGGTACAAGTTAGTTATTCCCTCGGTTGATTGGAATATATGCTCAACACAGTGTGGGAACTCACATAAGCAATTATCCTATCGAATGTTATTGAATAATATTCATAGTTAGTGTACAATATTGTTAAGCCCTAAATAATGGTTCATTACCCCTTAATTGGGGCATATTACATTAGTAATGTTATTTTATTTATGTTGACTTTAGTCCATTAGTTGTAATTTTACCTCCTAGTCTCCTATATATACCAAGGAGACATTTTCATTTGGAATCATCTTGTAATTGTACACTTATGTGGGCATAAGGAGGTTGCCCCCTCAAAGAGGCTTATTATCTGAATTTCTCTCTTTTTCAAGCTATTGAGTACTTATTTTGAGGTTTTTCTATGCTATATTGATATTTGGTTCTTAACATATGGTATCAGAGCTCAAGGTCTTGGGGTTTTGCTGCTACATCTGAGACACCTTGAAATGTTTGCTATAACTTGTTTTCTACAACGTTTCAGAAGGAATGGTTTGGAGGATATTTAGTATACGGATCAAGGTACTTTGGGTTACAATTTCAGCTCCTGAGGCCTTATTATTTTGGAGATACATCCTGTGCAAGATAGGGTTCTGGAATCATAATGAACTGAGCCATTGTGGAATTTTTGCTATAAAAATTGTTCTATAACGTTTCAGACCCTAAAATATGGAGGCTATTCACAGGAATTAGTAAGGTATCTGTGGTAAAATTTTTATCTTATGGGTCATCTTACATTTGTAGATACACCATGTGGAAGATAGGGTATTTGACTAGTCTCAAGAAGGTGTTTCAGGTAAAACAATCGTAAATTCTTCCTAGAGTATCCAAATTGAGTGAGACCGGTTGAATTGGATAGTGTACATTCTATAGTATTTTTGGTACACATTTTAGAATTTATATCAATAATTTTGCGTGAGGCACGCTATACAAGTGAGATCTCCTGGAAAGGACAAAAATCAGCAATTTGTGGGGAAGTTATCATAAATTCCACTTGGCATATCCAATTTTGATCAGACTTGTGGCATTACAGATAAGAAATATCATATAACTACAAAAAAGAAATTTTCATACCCAAAAGGGCTGAAACTTTGGAGATACAGCAGAAGAAAGATTGTCTAGCAGAACCACCTCAAAATCAAGGTTCAAAAGTGATACTTGGCTAACATGCCACCCAAGAAGGGAACTTCTACACCAAATAAGCCTCCAGACAATCCTACATGGACTCTTGATGAAGGTGAAATAATGCGTAGGGACATAAATGATTTGCAAAAGAAGACAGTAACAAAAGATGAACTACAAAATATGATGGAGGGTTTAAAAGGGGAGATCATGGAAGGATTGAAAAATTTCCTAATAGAGAGGACACCTGAAAGTGAAAATGTATCCCATGCAATTCATGATGAGGACACAAGGAAGGTGAATCAAGAATGGAGAAACTCCAACTCTGGGTTGAAGACCAACCACGTTCCTAAGATCGATATGATGAATTTTGATGGCAAGGACCCAATCACATGGATACTTCAGATGGAGCAATTATTTGATCTACATAATGTGCCACATACACAAAAGGTACGAATTGCTTCTTTATATTTAGAACCC
>JZKD02S1630528.1:25792-39133 GCA_000966675.3 Picea glauca
ACAACCCTAGTTAAATAGTTGCTTAAGGTTTATCAAGTATAGTTAATTAAATAATTATCTGTCCTAATGTGTATTAGTTAAATAATGATTATTTATTAATAATATTAATTAATTAATTAATTATTGTTTAATATATGTTGATTAATTAATTGATTGATTAATTAATTAATTGATTAATTAACACATTTTATGTTTGGGTAACGAATTAAAGGCTTAATAACTTTTAATTTATTATTAGAAAACTTTACGTATGTAGGGATAAAGCATTGAATGGAAGGATAGGGTATTGAATGGAGGGATAAGGTATTAAATGGAGGGATAAGGTGGGTGGCTTTAAATGCAGGTAGGAGGCGGTGAATGGGAGGAGGATATGAGGGGGCAGAGGCATTCTAGAGAGGGATTTTTGGAATTTTGGGGGAAGGAAGCATTATTTGAGATTAGGGACTGTGTTTTTCTAGTCTGTATTTTTTTGGTTTGGAGTTTGGGTGGAATGTTATAGGGGAGCATCGGTTGTTGGGAGTTTTGGGCTCGGGGGCCAGGAATCCTCATGGAATCTTGGAGCTAGGGAGCCGGATAGGCTTTGTTCCTAGCTGGCAGGGAGGAAAGATTTAGTTTTGGGCAGAGTTTGGGCAAAGTAGCAGCGAGGATAGACGAAGATTGGAGAAATAGCATCAGAAAGAGGTATGTATTTTCATGATTACGCTGTGTTAGGTGGTTATCATTAAGGTGTTGAATATGCCGTGTTATGTGATTTATTTTCATGCTGTTAATAAATTTAAGTTTCTGCTGAATAAATTATGGTTAAATGCTGAAGATTACATAGTACAGGATAACATTTATCTATTCTCTATTTTAACTTGTGTTTTATAAAGCTTCGTGGGAAGAGACCTTACATATCCATATGCATAGAAAAGTGATATTGAGTGTATGATTCAAGAAATATTAGAGGTCAAAATCATTCAACCTAGCAAAAATGATTTCTCTTCACTAGTGGTGATGGTTACAAAAAAAGATGGTTCATGGAATATGTGTCTAGCTGGATCCCCTAGTTGAGTTCCTCCATACATCTCTGGAAGAAGTGGGTTTTCTAGACATTCAATCTCCCAAGCTTATGCCCACCTGGAGAAATTTGTGATCATGAGCGGCTAGAATTAATAAGAGGTTGGATTGCTTCCTCATCTCTAAATATATTCTAGAGACTAATCTCAGGCTCTATCAATGGGTTACTGTAGGCGATGAATCAGGCCATAGTCTGATAGTTTTTTAAATGGCTCAAATCCCTTAGAAACCTCCAACGCCTTTCAAATTGAATTTTACTTGGCTAAAGGATTCATCTTTCAAGTCCACTCTCAAAGATTGTTGGTCCCCTTTTAATCCTTCCTTTCTTGAATCTCCCCCTCTCCAATTTTTGGAGAATCTCAAAAGAGTCAAGAAAGTAGCAGAAACTTGGGGTAAGGAAAAGAGAAAAAAAGATACCGAATCACTAAGAATATTAGAGGACAAGTTGCAACATTGTCATGTCAAAGAAAGAAAAAATCCTCCCTCAGACAGTAAAAAAGATGAGTTAAAATTTCTTGAGCAGGAGCATCGAAATACCCTCCTAGACAAAGAGAAGGAATGGAGGCTAAAGAGCAAAGCCCTCTAGCTTCAAGGAATGGATGAGAACACAAAAAAATTTCACATATTTTCCAACCAAAGAAAGTCTATTAATACCATATGGGCCATTTATGGGACAAATGACACCACACCCCAACGACTTCCTTCGAGGTCATTGTTGCAGCTAGGATTCATCAATTTCAAACCCTATACAAAGAATAATCCCGAGCTTCCATTGATGTAGTGCTTCAAGTAGCTTATATTTTTCCTGGCTTGATTGATTAGGAAGGAAACGATCAATTGATGTCATAAATATCCAAAGAATAACTTCTGGTATTCCTCTAAAGATTCCAAAAGGACAAGAGCCCAGGCCTCGATGGATCTGGAATTTTTCAAATTTTTGGGGCAGGATTTGCTTGGAGTGGTGGAATATTCTAGAACCTCAGGCCAGATGTCTCATCATTCAACTCGAATTTCATTTATCTCATCCCAAAGTTGATAATCCTCACTCCTTCGACCAGTTTCAACCCATATTTCTATGCAATGGTGTCTAAAAGATCATCTCTAAGATAATTTCATGAATATTACTATACTTCCTATTGGATCACATATCCCTAGAGCAATTCGGTTTCCTAAAAGGCTGACAAATTCATGAAGCCACTGGCATCACTCAGGAAGGTGTTGAGCGCTCAACACACCTAAAAGATTTTATGAAATTCTGTCACTTTTGGGTACCACTTGTTTTCTTTTGTTTTATTGTATGAATTGAGTTCACTATGGAGGGATGGTTTATTTTGTTTTCATGACTCTTATCAATCAAATCAGATTGTTTGAACCTGCTAATATGAAACCTTGTTTCTAAAAGAACTTGGCATTCTAACTCAGAATTTGCAGCTAACATTGTGACTAGCGCGCTTATGTTCGGCATCGGTAAGATCCAAGTAGGTAAAATGACCATACAGTAACCATAATCGCCGATTTCCGATGTACCATTGACATCGGTAAAAAGTGGAGAAAGTTTGCGTTAGTTTCTCGCCAAGAGATTCATGAATTAGATGATTTCCCATCGGCATTGGTGAAATATGAGATGACTAAACGTTGACATGAGCCATGATAAACCCCCGATAGCCGATGGTGGATGCGTTTGTTCAGGGTCAGTGAAATATTAAAGGGTTAAATCATTGAAAATTTCCGCATTGACACATCACCGATCGCCAATCCCCGATGTACTATTGACATTGACAAATTTCGAGGGGGTTAATCTGGGAGAACTTGGTTAATCTTATCACCAATCACCGATACTTCATACTTTTAAATGTCAGCAGGGTAGGATCTGTTGTTAAAATGATTAGCTAAGGAAAAGTCCCCGATTCCCAATAACACGATTGAATGAAGATGCCAATTTCAAGTGCTACGTGTCTTTGCCACATAGGCTTTTCATATGGTCTAGTTTTGTCCTGAGTCATCTTAGGTTTCCCTGGATCCTAGTCACACTTCCGAGTAAGATTTGCCATGTTAGATATGTACGACAAGATGGATCAACATTGGGGTTTTTGTCAGGAGATATCAACAAATAATGATTAAAGATAATCCCCGAATACCGATCCACCAATTAGATTAGCGAAACGATGGGATGTTTTCAGCACGAGATACAATCAAATTCTGCCATTTAATAGGCCAGTTAATGTTTCTCCCCACATACATTATTACCCCATGTGCCGATTGAACAACGAGAATTTGAAATCGCCGATAGACCACGTTATAGCTCACTCCCACGCTGCCGACCTATGATTGAATTTATTTTTAAACATAATGAAGATCTGGCGACAAATTTTGTAGAGCCACACTCATATTCTGAATTGAATAGCTGATGCGACAAGGTAAGTTCATCTCTATTTAAATAAAAAAAAACTTCGAACACTTCCATTCTGCACACAAGTTTTCATTTCCAGAGCATCTGAAGAAGCAAAGTGAGCGTCTCAAGACTGCGTTGATTCTCAGACCATCAAAACCAGATTAAGCTAGAAAAAAGGTATGTGTTAAATTTTATCAGTTCGATGGTCGTAATTTGTTATATATCAACATTTGATATTTTACACAGTGTCTAACTATGTTCTAGCTACATGAAAAAATGCCTCGAAGAAAGCCAATGACCATACGCTCGCAGAGGGCACCTAAGTTAAAGGAGGAAGAAATTGGTTAGGGGTCTTCTCCCAGCACCGCGAGACAGTTGGAATACACTCTCAGTGCAGAGTCGATCATTAAAACCTCGACAAAGAAGGCGTTTATTCAACCTCCCACGTTTGGCGATACAAAAGCAACCACTGGGTCAAAAATAATGATCCCACAATGGGGAGATCTATTCAACAGAATCAATTGAGAATATTACCCAGAGTGTATCCCACACAACGACCCAGATGTAAGGGCGCTTGACAATCAGTTTTCCCCAATATACGACAGTCGTGCTTGCATCTGGTAGCCTGCCGAACTCCATTCTTGCCTTGAATTGAGATTTTGGGTTGGCTAATTGATCATATAAACACGCAGAAGTGCCTCATTAATGACGAGAATGATGAATGTGTCAGATTTTTTCTCCCAACAGAGGTTCAAAAGTACTACAAAATCAGGGACCTGAAGGAGCAGTTGAACAAAGACTTTATGGTCAGGTTCAATGAATTACATGACACCAACCCATTGATGGCTTCCTGGTGGAAGGAAGACAATAAATTTACAAACCGGAGCAACGACCGGTACAGAACAATGAACCTGAGGGAGACATATATCTACTTGATGGCTCTAATATGTTGACTATACAGAGAAAATGACTACTCCAAGTTCCCAGAATCATGTATGCCCCTGGCATACACTGTGGCGATATCCGAGAGTAGCTTCAATTGGGGAGAAATTATCTCCAAGCAATTGAGCATCAATGTACAACATGCTCAGACGTCGAAAGAAGGAGAAGCACCCGCTTTTCACATGGACTGGTATCTGCTAGATGTAATCTGTGCGAGGAATGTATTCATTAGGAAGAATTTGAGTTGGCATGTTGCATAACTGTTTTTTCATTTCTACTTCAACATCTTATGGGAGAACAGGTACACAAAATATTCTACCCTTATTTGTGATGAATTCATCGCCCAATTTTATTTCATTATATTTAAAAAGGAATGCCCAAGGATGCCTGTAGCAACCAAGAAAATGATCTCGAATGTAGGCTATTGGTATCTAGATGAACACACAACCTATATCAGGGTATTCGGGGCCACCAGAGAACCACATTTACTCCCTTCTCATGTCCCAGACCAACTTATTGTAGGAGAAATATGTTATCATACTATCCTGTAGGGATATAACGCCACTTTGGTTAAGTACAAGAAATGAGAATTTATACCCTACGGTTTCCATGTGGGGTTTTATATAGTGAAGGACACTACTCAAGAAAAACAATAAGGTTTGAGTTAGCTTGAATTCAAGTTCTTGACAAGATGGTTTCACAAGCACAAACCTAAAGGCCTTGTCCTCCAACATGCTTCACAAGTCTCTTCCTGTTGGCCACACGTGCATGACAAGTTCGAGGATGATATTTTTTTAGAATGTGCTCAGAATTGGGAGGAGGTATTACAAAGGAAAGACAATCCAAACATGACCAGGTTCAAAGCTATGAGCATGGATGAGAAGGTTGAGACAATAGAGTAGTCAGCTCAAGAAGCTCTCAGGGTTAGAGCATAAATCAGAGCAGCATAGACCACATAGGCACAAAGGAGAGGGTTGTTGTTTCTAGAAGGAGCCTAGAGAGTCATCAACTAGTTATATAATGATCCTCAAATCATAGAAATGATAAGGGTCCCCTCAAACGACCCAATCACAATTAGAGAGGAGCCAAGTGGCTTAGAGTCAATACAACTAGAGGAAATCCCCAGTCTGGAAAACCCTAGAGTTCCATCACCACAAATTAGATCATCGATGACCATTCAAACCCAACATGAGGTTTCAAGAATTCCAGGTGAAATAGGTGTGCCAAACCCCCTATTTGATCTAATAACCATCTATGATGATGAAGAGAGTTCGAAGGTCTCTCTGGTAACTCCGATACCGATTACAGAGGAGAAGGAACTTGAGAAAAAATCTTCCCCAAGTCCCCATGCTTCAGTTCAAAACCTTCCACAGAGCGACCATGAGGTCGAAAGTGTCTTAGACACTGAGTTGCTCGACCTGTCAGAGACCCTAAAAGACATCTCGAGGGATGAGCTAGGATTGGGTGGAGAAAAAGAGGAAGTTCAACAACAAGAGATCGTCACCTCAACAACCGATTTCCAAGTAATTACTAAACCTATCACTGATTCTTCAATTTTTGTCGGTACCTCACCAGTAGATGAACAAAAAATGGAGGTCGAGCCATCAGAACATGTGAAATAAGTCCAGGAACCAATCCTAGAACAAATACACACGACAAAGAGCCTAAGAAACACTCTAACCTATGGAGAACAACATATCCCTGAGCCTGTTGATGAAGTCATTGTTATACAGGCGACTGCTTATGACAAGAAGATGAAAGCTATCATGAAGAGGACCACCAAGAAGAGAAGACTTACGCTAGATAACTCAATTATCATCACCATAGAGGAGAAGCTGCTCAGTACAAAACATTTAAAGATGTCTGAGCTCATTGATGTAGGGATGGCTATCACAGATGCCATGTTGGATCAAGCAAGGCGATATGAAAAAGAACTGGCTGCTACACTAAAGGAGTTGGATCATTTGCACCATTTGGCAAAATACTATCAAGACTCAACACATGCCACAATGTTTTTGAAGAGTGAGTTTCAGGATGCTTATGCAAAGTTCACAAAGGAATGACATCTTTTCACTGCAGGTATAGCCGATTTCCAAGAAGATACCCTTATGGAAAAGTCAACTTGCAAGGACATGGAGAGATGGTATGAACAATCATACCAAGCGGTAGAAAGAATTGACTACATCAGCGCAATATAGAAGGGATGAGACACAGAGGAGCATGCGATTTGAGTGTTAAGGGATAACAACATTTCTCGGATCAGGAAAGCAACCGAATACTGGGTAAGTGTGGCCCAGGAACCTCAGTGAGAGATACAAAAGAAGTGGGCCAAGTGCGAAAAGGGCTGGGAAAAGATCAATCGGGAGATGAAAGGCATTGTCCTCCCAGAGTTCGGCTCACCCGAAGACTTTGTCGACCTCCATGACATAGTCAAGTGACACACAGAACAAGACTCATCATGGGAATTAGAGATTGCACAGGTGGAAATCATGGCACAAGGTCAAACACAAAAATTTATCTAGAATCCGATCAAGGATCATGCAGTTCTACAGCGGTTGAGTGCCAAAATAATAAAATACAGAGAATGAGTAGTAGACGTGAAAGAAATCCTTTCAGCCCCGATAGACCAGAACAAGTTCCCGTATGAAAACACATGCGAGGATATCTTCGTCAAGTGGTTAGAATATGAGTCATCCACTCTAGTAGAACCACGAGATGATTCCTAGAGTAAAAAGAGATCAAGTGCCACATGGCGATATTTTGTTTTACTTAACTTAAACTTGTAGCAACTATTTTAAGTTAGGGATTGACCTTTTAGAAAAGGTCGAGGTTTTGGGAAAAGACCCTCTTTTAGGGGAATTGTAAAGAACTATTTATGAACAACCTTAATTGAGAAGTACTGTTTAGGACCAGAGACAAAATTCTGTTTTTTCATCAAGGCATTATGTGATTGGATTGAGGAGGAATTAATTCCAAATTTTATTTCAGTAATTGATGCTGTAACAAGTAAGAGTTTCTGAATCTATTGATAAGTTATATGTTTCAATATTTTTTCAGTTCTTTTGTTCTTAATGATGGAAATAAAATCGTTGTGTTAATGTGTGATTAATGTGAGAGCTAAGGAAACTATTTTTCTTGCAATCATCTTATTACATGCGTATTTTTCTTATGATAATTGTATCTTAGTCAATGATGAAATACCAACAAGTTAATGTATTAGTACTAGGCTTGTAATTGGTGTGAATATCTTTGTCTGCATTCTTGAGCACGAGGGTTATCCCAAGCTCATCCTTTTTCAGTAGTTAAGAATCCCTTCTATCAGTTGGTTTATACTAGCACATATCATTTTATCAGACTCATCTAATAAAAGAAAAGACAAAGAAGAGAACATTTAAGTTGAAGGAGGAACTTTCATAGGAAGATATCATGTCAATCACCAAGTAAATCCCATCGATAAATTAGCTAGATCAAAAGATCTGGAGAACCATTCCACCATCAAACACTGCAGAGTCTAATTGGGCCTCTAAGGTGGGTTTGGTTCCTGCTGTTGAGTTAAAGGGATCTCAGACCCCTCAACAGAAATGGCGCTGGAAGGAGGGCGAATGAATGAGTGGCTAACAAATTTTTTGAAATAATATCTCGCATAGCCTACATATTCAAAACAACCCACATGCATGGCTAGTCATTCTCAAGACAACCCACATACATAGAGTACTCCTGAAATGAGTAACTCACCCCAACACTAGGAAGAAAACCTATTTACTGAAAAACCTTGCGCTCTTCCCCACGAGGAGTTGAACCAATTCAGAAGAATCACAAGAGCTTACGCTCGACAAAATGAATTGTTACCCTTAGCCCCGTTACTTCCTTGTAGGAAACAAGTAAGAAGATGAGTGGTCGATACCCCCGACCAGGTTTTTGTTCACACAGTAGAATACCTGATAGATTTTCCCCTCACCGAGACCAAACATCCCCTTAACATGATCCCTGAAACACCAGCTGGTAACTACTCTGAGCCTGACGATTTTGAATCTGGCGAGGAAGGGTTTAACTCGGATCGCTTAGCTTCAGATTCAGACGATATGGAGGATAACAACGATAATAATGAAGAAAGGGGAAATCCAACTCAAAATAATCAACCTTGGTTGGCTAGAGATTCTCTGGTGGTCCCTGGATGGGTACATAACCTCCCTCGACATCCAGAAAAAATACTTCCCAAATTTGATCCTGAAACCTCTGGATATCCTAAAGACCATATTGAAAATTTCATACTAGCTATAAGACTAATGAACATACAACATGAGGACATAATATGTAGGAATTTTACCTCTACCTTTGAGAATTCAGCCTCGACTTGGTATTTTAACTTGCTTGTGGGGTCTATAACTAGTTGGACAAAGTTTCAAAAGGAATTTTTAAATAAATTTGCAGAAGAAGCCACCACAAGAGCTTTAATGGATAAACTCTTCACTGCCACCACGAGTTCAAAAGAGAAGGTTAAAGACTTCAATCAATGGTTTACCACTATCCTGAAAAAATTTCAATCCGAAGCTAAACCTACTAAGGAGTTGCAAATCGAGGTATATGCTAATGCTCTCCCTGCTTCTATTTCCATGTTTGTGAAAAGGGTTTCCAAACATACCCTAGCTGAGAATTTCGAGGAATCCAAAACTATTGAATTCCAAATTAAGGGATGCAAAGAGGGCCAGGTCTCACTAGTTAAGAAGGAAGTTCAACCTTCGCCAAGAAGAGGACTGTTGTTGACTAGACCCTCAGGAAAAAAAACAGAACAGGGCCCCGAAAAGGGAAGTGGGGACATAGAAGACCTACAACAAATGATAAATAAACCGTCAAATGAAATCGTGGACATGAAAAGAAGTGTCGGGGAAGGGAACCAAGGTCAAAGGTCCTATAAACCCTTTTTTAAGAGAAACCCACCTTTCAAAGCGATTGAACTTCCCCCAACCAACTTAAACATCGACCTGGGTAATGTAGCATCCAAATCTTTTTGTACGTATCATCAAAAGAAACATTCAGAAAGACATTGTTCCCAATGGGTGCACGCTATGAATTTAATAGCCAATCAGTTCCTAGATGAAGTTTCCCTTACCGAATAGTCAAGCAACTCAGCGTTGAACATCGCCGATCAGGAGGAAGTTGAGTCGCTAGAAAAAACATCCATGTTGCTATGTGATCCTGACTTGCCGATGCCTTCCGATGATGTATTTGAGGTTCAAGAACCACCCACTAAGGTTTTGGCTGTGAAAATGAAAAGTAAGGGTCAACCGGTCTCAAATGACCTTACCATTGTCCAATATTCGAGAGGAAAACAAACAACCGATCACCCGAAAGAACCTTTTTCCTCCCAAATAAATCCTATAAACATAAATACACGAGAGTCACCCAAGATAGACTACAACATAGTAGAATACTTAAAAAAGTTGAAGGCTAATGTGTCGGTCATGGACATGTGTAGAATTCCCCAGCAAAAGGAATTTCTGTTACAGTCCCCTATAACAAGCACTGACCTAGGTGAGGTCCCACCTCCCACATATCTAAATAAAAACCAAATGTGAACTCTTGCTCTATAGATAAAAAAGGAAAGCTTTTTGTGCCACCTTTCCTTTTAACGTTTGAAGTCTTCAACATGAACCTCCATAATTGTCTAGTCGATTCAGGGGCATCCTCCAATGTCATGCCATTATCTATCTACAAGAAATTAAACACAGTTCCACTCAAAAGTGATAAACACATAATACAACTAGACATAACTCAAGTAAAAGTTATTGGGGAACTTAAGGATGTCATGATCAGAAGGACTACGAACCCGAAATTTTTTCAAGTAATTGACATCATTGTAGTGGATATACTAGAAGCTTATGGACTGCTACTTAGTCGAGATTGGTTCGAGAAATTGAATGGATACTTTAGCATGGACTGGGCTCACATATGGTTTCCATTAAAGGGACATGCCACATGATTAGGATCGATAGGGAAAGGTATCTCAAACATACTGTCACTGATTTAGAAGCCTTCAACGAACCCTCGTCGACAGATTTCCCCGTGCTAGGAAACTACTCATGTGATTCTGATTTCGACAATTTTGCTCCTCTCTGATCTGATGTACCTCTCACTCAAAAATTTGAAATGGATTTTCAAGTGAATCTGTTGGCAACAGTAGAAGAAGGCATCTTCTTTCAAGAACCTCTATTGGAAACAACAGATAAGGTATACAGAGACGAGGAAATAACTAGGCATGAAGAAGTTGATAAATTTTGCTCACAAGTTTGGATGTTGTACTTTGATGGGTCTAAATCACAATAAGGATTGGGAGCAGGATGTATCCTCATTGACCAAAAGGGGAAGACGAGTTTTCTATCATGCATACTAGAATTTGAATGCACCAATAACATTGCTGAGTATGAAGCTCTAGTGCAGGGACTGAAGAAAGCCATAGACTTAAACATTAAATAACTAAAGGTCTTAGGGGACTCTGAAATTAGTGTCATGCAAGTAAAGAATACTATACATTGCAACTCAACCCACTTGAGGAATTACCAACAAGAGGTGCATAGGCTAATAGAACATTTTGAGGCCTTTAATATTACCATGGTTCCCAGGACAAAGAATACTCTTGCTGATTCCCTAGCTACTGCAGCCTCAAGGCTATCCCCTTTATAAGACTATGAAGCCTCTAGGTTCACGTTGGAATTACTCTACAAACCATCAGTACCCAACAATATTTATAATTGGAAGGTTTTTGAAGGAGATGAACAGATTGTATATTTTCTAACCAACGAAGAAAATTTTAAAATTTGGCTATTGATGATGAAGTATTCCAAGAGCAACTAGCAGAAACCGATGTCCATGAACAAAGAGGCGAAACAGCTCACTCTAGTAACAAACCAAGGTTTCACACGATATCGAAAGGGGTAGCTAATTTGGAGAACCTATTCGACTCGAGGGAAAGATTTAAAAGGTCAATAAACACAAAGACATGGATTTCATGTCCCATATACGAGACTATAAATCTAGGAACCCAAGAAAACTCTAAGAATATAAATCTAGGCAAAATAGTGTGTAAAGAAGAAAGGAAAGCCTATCTCAAACTTTTTAGAGAATATCAAGATGTTTTTGCATGGTTGATCCAGACGAATTTTCCACACATAGATTTACTGTGTTCACCAAGTTGATTTGCAGAGTGGTGAAGTTATATGTTTTGAGTTTTTATATTTCTCATGCATTTTATTAATGCTTTGTGAGGAAAGGGTCTCATGCATCCTTATTCTTTATGAGATGCTCATGCATATTATTTATGCTTTATGAGCTTTTGAAAAACTCATACATTATTATTCATTATTGATGTAAAATGATTAATACTTGTGAGGGAAATTAGACTCACGTATTTATCATTAAATTATCATTTTTGAAATTGGTTTTTATGTGAGAAACCACCTCACACCAATTTTCCATTATTCTCACTATTAGGTTGAGAGAATCAAGGATATGGATGAGGAGTCTTTGGGTGGTTTTGGGACTTTTCCCTTTATGTGCTTGAAGATAGTTTGAGATCCTACATTCATGGATCTTGTTTTTCCTCTTTTGTAATTAGATCCTATTATTGTGGATCTAGGAGTTAATGCTCTTTCTTAAGAGGGAGTGAGGAAAAACTATATAATGCCTTATGTGAGCCCATTGTAAGCGGGAGAGTAGGAGGAGAGTAGTTGAGAGTTAATGAGTGGAGTTAGAAATCCATGGTGCTACTACTCCAAATTTTTGAGAGACTCATTCATGTAAGGTGTTATCCTTCTTGATGTATGGAGAGGTATGAGTGTGAGCAGTCTTCTTGAATCCTCACTGGAGGAGAAAACATCTCTTATGTAATCACTTATGAGAAGGTCCCAACATCTTTTGAAGAAGGAATGAAAGCGATCCGTATTCCAATTGAAGTGTTAAATTATGAGCTTGATTTATTATGTGGATTAATTCTTTTATTTTCTTCAACACTTTGATTCCATCTTAATACACTTCAACAATACCAAATCATAACCAAATAGAAATAACTATGTAGATAAGTAAGCATGCACATCAACAACACATATACCCTAGGTAAACCATGTATAGGGAGAAAAACTCCAACAAACGATATTCCTTTATTTCATTAATAATGTAAGATCACTTACAAATATCCACCATGAATGTTTTGCTCTTAAAGAGCTTGCCAAGATAACTCTGACTTGACAAAGACCTAAGAGAACTTGCTGAAATACACCTCTGATATGCTGCCTCTATTGCTGATATACAACACTGATATGCTTCTTTGGTATGCTTCCTCTTTATCACTGATATGCGCCTCTATTGCTTCACCCTTAACCTGCATATCAAAACTGTGTTGAAGAGAGGGGTCGACCTTTGCTTATAAAGGTTGAAGAGGAGAAGAGGAGAGGCTCGAAATAGTAACTTGTTTTCATGCTTTAATCATAACTTAGCTTCATACTTTAGTTCGAACTTAGAATTAGACTTGAGACTGGTATACTTTAGTTCGAAAATAGAACTAGACTTGAGACTTCGGTTACAACTCTGCATTACACTTTAGTTCAAAAATAGAACTAGACTTGAGACTAGTATACTTTAGTTCGAAAATAGAACTAGACTTGAGACTTCAGTTACAACTCAACATTACACTTTAGTTTGAAAATAGAACTAGACTTGAGACTTTAGTTACAACTCAGCATTACACTTTAGTTTGAAAATAGAACTAGACTTGAGACTTCAGTTATAACTCAACATTACACTTTAGTTCAAAAATAGAACTAGAATTGAGACTTCAGTTACAACTCAACATTACACTTTAGTTCGAAAATAGAACTAGACTTGAGACTTCAATTACAACTCAACATTACACTTTAGTTCAAAAATATAACTAGACTTGAGACTTCAGTTACAAC
>JZKD02S1630528.1:70564-92251 GCA_000966675.3 Picea glauca
TCTGATACCGATTACAAAGGAGAAGGAACTTGAGAAAAAATCTTCCCCAAGTCCTGATGCTTTAGTTCAAAACCTTCCATAGAGTGACCATGAGGTCGAAAGTGTCTTAGACACTATGTTTCTCGACCTGCTGGAGATCCCAAAAGATAGCTCGAGGGATGAGATAGGATCAGGTGGAAAAAAAGAGGAAGTTCAACAGCAAGAGATCGACACCTCAACAACCAATTTCCAAGTAAGTCACTGATTCTTCAATTTTGTCCGGTACCTCACCAGCTGATGAACAACAAACGAAGGTCGAGCCATCAGAGCAAGTGAAATAAGTTCAGGAACCAATCCTATAACAAATACACACGACAGGGAGCCTGGGAAACACTCTAACTTGGGGAGAACAACAAATCCTTGAGCCTGTTGATGAGGTCGCCGATATACAGGCGATCGCTTATGACAGGAAGAGGAAAACTATCATGAGGAGGACCACCAAGAAGAGAAGTCTCACGCTGGATAACTCAATTCTCATCACCACAGAGGAGAAGCTGCTCAATATAGAACACGCAAATATGTTTGAGCTCATCAACATAGGGACGACTATCATGGATGCCACATTAGATAGAGCAAGGGAAGATGAAAAGGAACTGGCCGCTGCACTAAAGGAGTTAGATCATTTGTGCCATTTGGAAAAATACTATCAAGACTCAACGCAGGCCACAATGTTTCTGAAGAGTGAGTTTCAGGATGCTTATGCAAAGTTCACAAACGAATGACATCTTTTCACTGCAGGTATAACCTATTTCCAAGAAGATACCCTTATGACACTGGAAACCTGCAAGGACGTGGAGAGATGGTATGAAAAAGAATACCAAGCGGTATAAAGAATTGACTACATCAATGTATTACATAAGGGACGAGACACAAAGGAGCATGGGATTTGAGTGTTAAGGGATAATAACATTTCTCGGATCAGGAAAGCAACCGAATAATGGGTAAGTATGGCCCAGGAACCTCAACGGGATATACATAAGAAGTGGGCCGAGTGCGAAAAGGGCTAGGAAAAGATAAATCGGGAGATGAAAGGCATTGGCCTCCTAGAGTTTGGATCACCCGAAGACTTTGTCGACCTGCATGACATAGTCAAGCGACATGCAAAACAAGACTCGGCATGGGCATTAGAGATCACACAGGTGACAAGCATGGAACTAGGTTAAATACAACAATTTATGGAACATCTGATCAAGGTTCATGCAATTCTGCAGCGATAAAGTGCCAAAATAATCAAATACATAGAATGAGTAGTAGAAGTGAAAGAAATCCTTTCAGCCCCGATGGACTAGCACAAGTTCCCGTATGCAAACACATGCGAGTATCTCTTCGTCAAGCGGCCAGAATATGAGAAGATTCATCCACTCCATTAGAACCACGAGATGATTCCTAGAGAACAAAGAGATCACATGCCATGTGGCGATATTTTTTTTTACTTAACTTAAACTTGTAGCAACTATTTTTAGTTAGTGATTTTTTATAAATAAAGGGATTGACCTTTTAGCAAAGGTCGATGATTTTGGAAAAATACCCTCTTTTAGGGGAATTGTAAAGAACTATTTCTAAACAACCTTAATTGAGAAGTCCTGTTTAGGACTAGAGACAAAATTCTATTTTTTCATCAAACGCATTATGTGATTGGATTGAGGAGGAATTATTTCCAACTTTTATTTCAGTAATTGATGCTGTAACAAGTAAGAGTTTCTGAATCTATTGATAAGTTATCTGTTTCAATATTTTTGTAGTTCTTTTGTTCTTAATGATGGAAAGAAAATCTTTGTGTTAATGTGTGATTGATGTTAGAGCTAAGGAAAATATTTTTCTTGCAATCATCTTATTACATGCATATTTTTCTTACGATAATTGTATCCCAGTCAATGATGGAATACTGACAAGTTAATGTATTAGTAATAGGCTTGTAATAGGTGTGAATATCTTTGTTTGCATGCTTGAGAACGAGGGTTATGCCAAGCTCAACCTTCTTTAGTAGTTAAGAATCCCTTCTATCAGTTGGTTTATACCATCACATATCATTTTATCAGACTCATCTAATAAAAGAAAAGACACAAAAGAGAACATTTAAGCTGAAGGAGGAACTTTGATAGAAAGATATCCTGTCAATCATCAAGTAAAGCCCATCGATAAATTAGCCAGATCAAAAGATCTGGAGAATTATTCCACCATCAAACACTGCAGAGTCTAATTGGGCCTCTAAGGTGGGTTTGGTTCCTGTTGTTGAGTTAAAGGGATCTCATACCCCTTAACAAAAGGCATGCACTATATTCACACGGGAAAACAAAAAGATGTCACTTTTAATCTTGATCTCTAAAAATCCTTCGTTAGGGTTAGTTGTCTATGTTATAGCGCAAGTTGTAGGTTGGGAAAAGCCTGAACCAACCACGGAACAAGTGCTATAAATTAGGAATCCTACACCCAATGTCACCTCGATGTAGGTCCCACACTTCAAGGGTGACTAGGTCACTCTAGGGAGGTGATCCCGATGACCCTAGGGGGATTGAGATGGATATGAATATGGATGTAAATTAATCCCCTATAGGTCCATTATAAGTGGAGTGAAAGGTGGAAAGAGATGCCTTGCAAGTCAAGTAATTGTTGCCCCACACGTATAACACTTCTCCGTATGATTGTACCTGCCTGAGACACAAGAAAAGACACTTTGCAATAGTATATTTTAGTTGGATCAGCAAGTTAAGCTTGATGTCCCTAATTTAAAGAAATAGATAAAAATATATATCAGCAAGAAAAAGGTACTATAATCTGCTCAATAAATTTTAAAGATCAAGTAGAAAATGCAAGAGAAAAACTAGTAAATGACTAGTTAAACTCGAGATGAAAAATCAAAACTCTTAGCATAAAATATAAGGTTGTTGTAAACACTTGTATGCAACGAATTATATCAGCCTTATGGCTGTAACATTCAATGTATTATAACAAGAAAATCAGCCACTGAAATCTCCTCAAACTTTGCCAAAAAAGTGTGTTGGGCCAAAGAGAACAAGTGTGCAAACTTTGAGCAAAATCCAATGGTTGATAAGAGAGTTATTCAAGAAAGTAAGTTAGAGTTTCTTCAGCCATAATGGCTTAAGATGCAATTTTTTAACAACAACAATAAGTAGCCTCTATATGGGGATTCCCTAGTGGATGTGAGGTGCCCAAGGCACAAGGAAAACAATCCACTTTGCAAGAAGTAAAAATGACCGAAAATCATGTTCCCCAATGCAATATTTTATTTCTCCAATGCAACAGATCAATGACTAGTGCCTTTACTATTGGGTTAATGGAGTCTCAAGGAGATTAGAGAAGCTACCTCATTGGGGGTGTAAGCCCTTTTACTCCCCAAGGCAAGTTTCTCTAAGCTAGGGTTTAAGCTAAGAGGGTGTATGCCCTTATACTTCTCTTAGCAAACCCTTAATCAATAAGATGAAGCAAATAAAATGATGAAGGCTATGGTGGGGGTGTATTCCCTTATACTTCCCACCTAGATCCTAGCATAACAATACTTGAACTTGAAAAATGATAGCATAATAGTAGAAAACCATACCAAGATCAAGAGAAATGCCAAGATAAATCACCACAAGAGATAGAAAACATCATCCAAAGCTAGTGCTAGGCCTCCTCCATAAACCATTCATAAACATAGCCATAAAACAAGTGCACAAGGGATAAAAATCCAAGAGGGCCAAAAATTTCAGACCAAGTCTCTCACAAGAGGGAGAGTTATCTTTTAAAATGAGATCTTATGATCTCTATTTATACCTAAAGTAGCTAACATAATTTGTCAACAAAATAAGGACTAAAACACAAGATTAGGGGTCAAGAAGCCTAATATTTCCCCCATTAACAAAGTATTATTAAACAATTCACTTAAAATTTCGCTTTTTGCACAAATTAAACCCTAATTTAGGAGGATGTCATCCCTTTAGGAGATGTTTTGCCACTTTGAGGGAATCATTGGTGTTGGAGAAGCATGGATGGGCCTCCAAAGGCCATGTGTCAAGCATCTATGCACTCATATCATGGTGAAGACCTTCTTGTCCTCAAAACTTCCATGTGTCAAAGAGAGGCACCTCACCACCATGCCCTAGCCTCCAAGATCACGACGTCAAGCTCAAAAGTGGAACATTTTTTCCCTCCTGGGAAAATCGTTTGGAAAGTAAGGGGTGGGATAGGTCATCCAAGTCATCATCAAGGGAATCCAAGTCTGATCTCTCTCATCTAACATGCGATCCCCTGGTATCCAACTTGTGGGATTGTAGCCCCATGGAAGCCCAAGCTAGGATTGTTCTCTCAAAATTGTCCACCAACTAGGTCCTGCAAAGACAACTGAACACACCCTCCAAGGTTATTAAGTCATAACATCATCATAAGTGAATCTAATCAATAAATAAGTCATCCAAACATGTGCATCAAAGATCACCATATCAAACAATTAACATCTCACAGACACTATGCGACTTGTCAAGATTAAATATGGGAGGGTTGACGAGGTGTCCTATTGGGTAGGTCTTTCTCTAGGTCAAGGAGATCTTACAAGAGGTCCCTCTCTAATCCATGTAAAGTGTATGATGTGGATGGGGTCAAGACTCAATGGGCATAAGGATCATGACATACAAGGGGTCGTAGTATCTCATTCATGGGTGCCTTTGTAGAGGGTCTATGCTACCTTCATCCGCAATTGAATTTTTCCAATCCCATCAATTGCTTTTTATCTTTCTTTCTTTGTATTTTATTTCGTAATAGCATAAGAAGATATTGAAGGTCACTGCCCCAACATGGTGACCAGATGATGGCAATGTCACCCACAAACACCTAGTGGAAATGAGAAGGTTGACTTGTGATGAGACCCCCTTTCTCTTAGCCATGCAACTGAGAGCCATTGCCTTGATTTGGTGACCACATGATGACAATGTCATACCACTAGATTCTATGTACATGATAGGTCCTCTCGTGATGAGACCTCCTATCCTTCAACTTAACCTTTTAAGCATTCTTTATTATATTTTGGGTCCCCTTTATTCCAAGATAAGTGTTTCATTGCTTTCTTGGGTGATCCCTGGTTGAAGCATCTAGAAGGTTTATACAAAGCTTTTATATTTTACCCAACATCAACCTCTCTGGTCCTTTATCCCCTTCTTCCCATAGAATGAGGGATAACCCCTTCTTGGGTCAATACACCCTAAAATCCCAAGAGATAAGGAAATGGAGGGTAATAATGATGTAAAGTGGTAAGTAAGGTCAGGAATGGTATGATGGATCATTAAGGGAGTTCCTAATAGCAAACCCATCCCCAAGGAAAACTACTTACTAGGGAACAATGTCAACCACCAAGGTGAAGCGTGGAAAAAGGCATAATGTCCAATCATATATCATGAAATCTAGAGCAATCTAATATACAACATAATCAAATGGCTTGAATATTGAAATGATGATCACCACAATACTGACTTGTACCTCATGGAGCAAGGTCCATTGCCTTCCAGAATCTAGCTGGTGTGGTGGATGCCATCTACAAACCTGTGACCATCTATGGTGGTGAGTGGGTTTTCCATCTGTATGATCATGGAAGTGGGTGGGAGGGAGGAAATCCTACTGGAAAGAGAACCATTTGTACGATCATCCTTTCTAAAAGTGTAGCCACAAGACTGATCAATCCATCTCTCAAGGGGGATACTATATGTAGATGAAGGCTTATCTTCATCCGCACACAAAGACTCACTTCTTGTTGAGGACTGAGAGGAAACAAGAGACCATAAAAATACAACATGGTTTCTTGGAGAAGAGGATAAGAGGTAAGGAATAGTCTCAGGTGTAGAAAAACACTGCCTCTTCGCCTGTGAATCTCCATGGAAATATCCAATATGAAAATACTTCTACTTTGAAGAATGAACCTCTGACTTCTCTGAGGTGGCCGCGTCCTGGTATTCCTCAAAATCTGAGCACACCGGTTGGAAGTCATCATAAAATAAATATTCATCCTCAAAAGGGTATGTACCAAAGGATGACTACAAATCACTCTGAGTATGTTGTGGCAAGTCATCCTTGAAGGGGCGAAACATATCTCTAACCATATCATCACTAGGAAACAAAACATATGAATCATATATGTATGAGGACCACTCCTCTGTTTATGACACCCCCTCTACTTGAGAGCTACCCTCAATGTCATAGATGGGGTCTCTATCAAATTTGAGACAACTAAGATCACATCTGCGTCTTCCAGTCTGTATGAAAGTGTCTATAGGCTCATCAACCATTGCAAAGGGTACTTTCATAAGACCATCGATATGACTGAAATTGACCATATTTTTGTCTTTGTGTGTAGGAGGAGCAAAGGCATGGATGTATTCAACTGGACCTTCAGATTCTTCATCATTGAGACTAATTGCTTCTTCAACATTAGGAGGTAAACAAGGTTGGAGAACCTTTCCTTCATCAAGTGGGATCAAAGATAGCGATGCCTCAATATGTTGTGCTTTATCATAATTTTTCTTTCTTTTTATAGACAAGCCCCTCCATCTCCTCTTCATTACAAGAGGCTTGATTCTGAGTGCATAGTTCCTTGCTTGCTTTTCTTCAAGGGGATATGTCATATCCAAGGTTTCCTCCGATACTTATTCACTTTCAAGGTCATGGAATGAAGCATCATCAAGGCATTTGAAAGGGTCACAACTCATTATGTTCTCTTCTTGATGACTTTTTTCATATGTCTGTTCTTCGAATACTTCTTCATCGTCAAGGGTAGGAAATAATTCTCTTATGCGATTTATCATTTCCTCGACAAATTTATTATCATCCTCCTCCTTTTCCATTTGTAAAAGTTCCTTCTTCGAGGCATAATTTCTGGATGGGGGTTCATCCCATGGTGCCATATTTCCATTGATTGAAAGGACAACTCAATGGAGTCTCTAGATGAGATAAAGGCTCATCAAAGGATGGACAGGGGGAAAAAGGGAAAGGTGGGTTCATGGAAGGTGGAGTCACCAGATGAACTTCAAGGAGATTTCATCAAGGGTGGAAATGGAACGTCCCTTGGGTGGAGTCGCCAGGCAAGCTAAGGGAAGGGATTTGGGATAGCTTACCAAAGTGTCGTTAGGGCACGAAGAAGATTAAAAATCTTCCACGACAATGACGCCAAGATTTTATAGTGCAAGTTATAGGGTGGGAAAATCCCGACCCAACCACAGAAAAAGTGCTACAACTTGGGAATCCTACACCCAATGTCACCTCGATGCAAGTCCCGCACTTCAAGGGTGACTAGGTCACTCTAGGGAGGAGATCCCAGTGAACCTAGGGGGATTGATATGGAGATGATGATGGATGGAAATGACGCCCCTATAGGTCAAGTCTAAGTGGAGTGAAAGGTGGAAAGAGGTGCCTTGCAAGTCAAGTAATTGTTTCCCCACATGTATAAAACTTCTTTAGATGATTGTACCTGCCCGAGACACAAGAAAAGACACTTTGTAATAGTATATGTTAGTTGGATAATAAATTTAAGCTTTCTGTCCCTAATTTGCAGTAATAGATAACAATATATATCAAAAATAAAAAGGTACTATAATCTGCTCAATAAATGCTAAGGTTCAAGTAGAAAATGCAAGACAAAAACTAGTAAATGACTAGCTAAACTCAAGATGAAAAACCAATACTCTTAGTATAAAAGATAAGGCTGTTGTAAAAAATTGTCTGCAGAAAATTGTATCAGCCTTATGGATGTAAAATTCAATGTATTACAACAAGAAAATAAGTCACTGAAATCTCAAAATTTTCCAAAAAAGTGTGCTGGACCAAGGAGAACAAGTGTGCAAACTTTGAGCAAAATCCAATGGTTGATAAGAGAGTTATTCAATGACTAGTGCCTTTACTATTGGGTTAATGGAGTCACAAGGAGCTTAGAGAAGTTACCTCATTGGGGGTGTAAGCCCTTTTACTCCCCAAGGCAAGTTTCTCTAAGCTAGGGTTTAAGCTAAGAGGGTGTATGCCCTTATACTTCTCTTAGCAAACCCTTAATCAATGAGATGAAACAAATAAAATGATGAAGGCTATGGTGGGGGTGTATTCCATTATACTTCCCACCTAAATCCTAGCATAACAATACTTGAACTTGAAAAATGATAACATAATAGTAGAAAACCATACCAAGATCAAGAGAAATCCCAAGATAAATCACCACAAGAGCTAGAAAGCATCATATAAAGCTAGTGCTAGGCCTCCTCCATCAACCAATCATAAACATAGCCATAAAAAAAGTGCACAAGGGATGAAAAATCCAAGAGGGCCGAAAATTTTAGACTAAGTCTCTCACAAGAGGGAGAGTTATCTTTTAAAATGATATCTTATGATCTCTATTTATACCTAAAGTAGCTAACATAATTTGTCAACAAAATAAGGAGTAAAACACAATATTAGCGATCAACAACCCTAATATTTCCCCCTTAACAAAGTAATATTAAACAATTCACTTAAAATTTCACTTTTTGCACAAATTAAACCCTAATTTAGGAGGATTTCACCCCTTTACGGGATGTTTTACCACTTTGAGGGAATCGTTGGTGTTGGAGAAGCATGGATGGGCCTCCAAAGGCCATGTGTCAAGCATCTAGGCACTCATATCATGGTAAATACCTTCTTCTCCTCAAAACGTCCATGTGTCAAAGAGTGGCACCTTACCACCATGCCCTAGCCCCCAAGATCATGATGCCAAGCTCAAAAGTGGAATGTTTTACCCCTCCTCGGAAAATCGTTTGGCAAGTAAGGGGTGTGATAGGTTGTCCAAGTCATCATCAAGGCCGCCCAAGTATGATCTCTCTCATCTGGCATGCGGGCCTTTGGTATCTAACTTGTGGGCTTGTAGCCCCATGGAAGCCCAAGCTAGGCTCGTTCTCCCAAAATTGTCCACCAACTAGGCCATGCAAAGAAAAATGAACACACCCTCCAAGGATCTCAAGTCATAACATCATGATAAGTGAATCCAATCAATAAATAATCCATCCAAGCATGTGCATCAAATATCACCATATCAAACAATTAACAACTCAAAGACACTATGCGACTTGTCAAGTTTAAATATGGGAGGGTTGACGAGGTATCTTATTGGGTAGATCTTTCCCTAGGTCAAGGAGAACTTCCAAGAGGTCCCTCTCTAAGAGGTGTAAAGTGTATGAGGTGGATGGGGTCAAGACTCAATGGGCATAGGGCTCATGACATACAAGGGATCGTAGTATCTAATTCATGGGTGCCTTTGTAGAGGGTGTGTGGTACCTTCATTTGCAATGTACTTTTTCCAAGCCCATCAATTGCCTTTTATCTTTCTTTCTTTGAATTTTATTTCATAATAGCATAAGGATATATTGAAATTCATTTCCATGGCGTGGTGACCAGATGATGGCAATGTCACCCAAAAACACCTAGTGGAAATGAGAAGGCTGGCTCATGCTGAGACCCCCTTTCTCTCAGCCATGCAACTGAGATCCATTGCCCTGGTTTGGTGACCATATGATGAAAATGTCATACCACTAGATATATATGGACATGATAGGTCAGCTAGTGATGAGACCTCCTATCCTTCAACTTAACCTTTTAAGCATGATTTATTATATTGTGGGTCCCCTTTATTTAAAGATAATCATTTCATTACTTTCTTGGGTAATCCTTGGGCAAAGCATCTGGAAGGTTTATAAAAGGTTTTTATCTTTTACGCAACATCAAATCCTCTAGGACTTTATCCCCTTCTTCCCATAGAATGAGGGACAACCCATTCTTTGGTCAATACACCCTAAAATCCCAAGAGATAAGGAAATGGAGGGGAATAATGATGGAAAGTGGCAAGTATGGTCGGGAACGGTACGATGGCTCATTAAGGGAGTTCCCAGTAGCAAACCCATCCCCAAGGAAAACCGCTTACTAGGGCACAATGTCAACCACCAAGGTGAAGCAGGGAAAAAGGCATAGTGTCCAAGCATATATAATGAAATCTAGAGCAATCTAAGATACAACATAATCAAATTGCTTGAATATTGAAATAATGCTCACCATAATACTGACTTGTACCTCATGGAGCAAGGCCCACTAACTTTTGGAAGCCAACTGGTGTGGTGGATACCATCTACAAAATTGTAACCATCTATGGTGGTGAGTGGGTTTTCTATCTGTGCAAAGGGTACCACTAGTCATGTAATCTCTCGACACTCCATATCTGCAACCTGAGGGCCTCGAGACATAATCTCCTTAGTTGTCCACAAAATGGGGATAACATGCTATATATAAGGCTTTTCCTAATCCAGTTGGGTTTCAGTCACAATTTCATTTCTTGGATTATGAATTGCATTATCCCATCCTCCTTTGCCATTTTAATAAATGACTTTGCAACTCCAATTTTCAAGCCGAAAAGGGGTATCTGCCAAGGGTTCCTTCTCTTTCCACTTCTCTTTATCCTTCTTGTAGAGGGACTAGGAAGATTGATCCACCATACAGTTGAATCCGAGAATTTGAAGGAAGAGCAGTAATCTCTTTGTCCCTCTCTCATATTCTCTTCATGGATGATATTCTCATTTTTTTTCAAGGAAGTATGAAATACTTAGGACACTTAAAATAATTTCTCATTACCTTCTGCAAAGATAATAGCATGACAATGAACAAGGAAAAATCCTCCCTTTTCGTTCGGGGGATGTTTGACCTTGAGCAACAACACAATTCTCAGACCCTAGACATTCACCCTCCAGGGCTAGAAGCATGATTCAAGTATCTTGCGTTCATACTATAAGAAAATGGATACGTAAAAAATGAATGGCTTTGGCTCATAGAAAAGGTGGAAAAGAAAATAAATTCTTAGTGCAACAGATGGTTATCCATAACTGACAGACTCATCCTTTTAAAATCTTTCCTTGAAGCAATCCTAGTATACTTGATCACTCTAACCAGGGTTCCCAAAGGCATCCTCAATAAAATTAGACAACTCTCCATTCCATTTCTATGGTCCATATCCAAAGAAAATAAGTCCTTAGTTTTTTCCTCCCGGAAAAAATTATCCTCTCCAAAAGACCTAGGGACTGGGAATTAAAAAACATATTCCTCTTCTCCAAGGCTCTTACAACAAAAAATGTATGGAGTATGATTCAAGGTATAGGACTATGGCCCAAGTTCCTTCATGCTACATATTTCCCCCATGAGTCATTAATAGATTGGATTAGAAATCCCAACAAACGACTTCAAAATGAGTCAATGGTGTGGAAAGAAGTCATGAACACCTTCCATCTGATTGACAATAGACTAGTAGGGAAAGCAGCCGATAGAAATATCCTTATCGACAAGGACCCTTGGATTGGATGTGAAAATAACCACCTCTTACCTAATCCTATAATTCACTCTTTAAATGGCCAAGGATTTTATTTCCTCAACCAAATTTGGCATGGTCATTGGTTGTCTTGGAAAGCAGTTGGTCCATGGGAGGAACTCACACCAATTTGGAGCAATTGCATATCATCTCTTCATAACTCTTATGTCATATTTTTAGATTAGGAGGATCAATTGATTTGGTTTCCCAGTCCTCTAGGAAGCTATAGTACCAATCTAGGATACATTTATTTAACCCAAGACATAAGGGAAATCCCCCCTCCTTGGTGGGGACAATATTTATGGAAGCTTAAGTGTCCAACTAAGGCCAAAATATTCATGTGGATCCTTCTAGGAAAAAATATTCATGTGGCTTCTTCTACACAATAAAAGTCCCCACCTAGGACCACCTGCAGAGAAGAAACTTTATTGGACTGGGTTGCTATATTCTTTGCAAATTCAACAATGAATCAAACTTTCATCTGCTCTTGGACTGCTCCTTTTTTAACAAAGTATGAGTTGAACTTAGGAAGACTTTGGGCCCTTTCTTCTTGTGGGAAGGGGACTCGATTGAATCAAATTTCAAATCTTGTATTAGCAATCAAGAAATCAAAGACAAAAAATATTTCCCCCTTATTGCGGCTTGGGGAATCTGGCTGGTGTGAAATCATTCTTTGTTTGATGAATCCATCCCTTCCCCCATTTGTTGTGTTGTGAAAATAATGGCCATCCTCTCTTCCCTCCCACAAGTCTCGAATCTTTCTCACCGAGCCCCACATGAAGACATGCCCATTCAAAAGGATCATCCTTGGGCCTTCTTCAATGGGGATGCACAAGGTCACCCAACATAGGAGGGGCGAGGAGGATTTTATACACCTTCGACGACTCCTCTTTCTCCATTTTTGTTGGATTGGGCATGGCAAAATTTTTTTTTAGTGAACTAATGGCCCTTAATCTCACCTTACTTCTTGCAAGAGAAAAGGATATAAATAAACTACACATATATGGTGACTCTCTACTCACTATTAATTGGATGACTAGGGTGTATTCTATTCAAAACTACACTATGTAGCCATTTTTCAAGAGATAAAAGGAATATCAAGCCTCACCTTAACTTCATCTCATGTTTATAGGCATTAGAACCAAGAAGTAGATGAACTCTCAAAATATGGAGTGGAAATTGATAGGGAATCTTGGAAAATTAGTGAAAAATACATGGATCACTCCCTTGAATATTTTCACATGCCTTGGCTCGAAATTTGAATATCAATTTTCTGCTAGTTTTTACAGTTTTTTGATGCACCATTTTAGACTTATATACAAATGCTCTTTTTTGAAATTCTAATTTCAAGACAAAAGTTACAGGCTTCTTATGCATGACTCAGATATCAGGACTAGTTTAAGATCAAATTCTATATTGTAATTTTTTAATTTTTTCACTCACTCTCTCATTAGTTTTTTTTTCTTTTCTGGGCTTGAGCCTCATGAATGCCAAAGGAATTTGAATATGTAATTTTGTTCCTATCAGTAATAAAATTACCATATTTTTTCTTTGGAAAAAAACGTTCATTATTATTGTCATTGATGAATTATTAGATGAATTTCCTGCAGTGATTTTCTTTACTAGGTTGGATCTTCACTCGGTATATCATCA
Organism: Picea glauca; assembly: GCA_000966675.3. Classification (NCBI taxonomy): domain Eukaryota; kingdom Viridiplantae; phylum Streptophyta; class Pinopsida; order Pinales; family Pinaceae; genus Picea; species Picea glauca. The sequence continues at coordinate 83,604 of JZKD02S1630528.1, forward strand.
AATTAGAATGAGGCAATAATCCATTCCCAAAACAACCTTTAGAACACATGAAGGTCATTATGAGTTTTTGGTTATGCCATTTGGACTTACTAATGCACCTTCAACATTTCAAAGCTCCATGAATTCAATTTTCAAACCCTTCCTTAGAAAATTTGTGTTAGTATTTTTTAATGACATACTAATCTATAAAAATATTGGGAAGAGCATGTAGAACATGTTGACCTGGTCTTAAAACTATTGGAAGAGAAACAACTATATGCATATCCTTCCAAGTGAGCCTTTAGGGTTTAAGAAGTGGAATATTTGGGTCATGTTGTATCTCATGAAGGTGTCAAAGTGGACCCTAACAAAATTAAAGCTATGATGGAATGGCCAATCCCCAAAACCTTGAAGAAACTTAAAGGATTTTTAGGATTGACATACTATTACCACAAGTTTGTCAAGAATTATGGTCAAATAGAAACACCTCTAACAACATTAGTAATGAAGGAAGCATTTTCTTGGACTCAAGAAGCAAACAAAGATTTTGAAAAACTTAAGGAGGTATGTGTACGATTCCTCTCCACCCGACTTCACAAAAACCTTTATTGTGGAGTGTGATGCCCCAGGCCATGGCATTGGTGTATTTTTAATGTAAGAAGGAAGGCCTCTTGCCTTTGAAAGTAGCCAACTTAAAGGAAAGAACTTACTCAAACCGATTTATGAAAAATAAATGTTGGCCATACCACATGCAATTAAGAAATGGCACCGTTACCTAATATGAAGACACCTCAAAGTAAAAACAGATCATGATAGTTTGAAGTACTTCTTGGAGAAACAATTATCTTCAGAAAAGCAACAAAAATGGGTTACAAAGATGCTAGGTTATGACTTTGAAAGTATCTACAAAAAATGAAAACATGATATGCTGGCAAATGCACTTTCAAGGAAAGAAGAAGAAACAAAGGGTTTACTATGTGTTATTTCTATTCTTCAATTTGATTGGGTGGAGGAAGCAAATATAGAATGGAAGCAAGATCATAAGGTATGCAAGATTATTCAACAACTACAAGGGGAGCCAAGTGCATTATATAATTTTGTGTGGAAGAACGATTTTTGTGGTATCAAGATCACCTACATTTATGTAAGAATTCCCAACTCAAACAAAAGGTCATTTTGGAATTGCACACTTCTCCTATAGGAGGACATTCAAGGTTCTTGAAAACTTACCACATGATCAAGAATTTTTTTTTTAGGGAAGGTCTTAAAACTAATGTTCAAAATTTTGTGGTCGAATGTGTGGTCTGCCAACAGAATAAGGGGGATACAATCAAGACCCCAAGTATCCTACAACCATTAGCTATACCAAGTCAATGTTGGAAAAAAGTTTTAATGGATTTTATTACAATTTTACCCAAAACTGAAAGAAAGAACGTCATCATGGTGGTAGTGGATTGACTAACAAAGTATGCCCATTTTTTTTTTTCTCTTTCTCATCCTTTTAAAGCAAGTACAATAGTAACATCATTCATGGAAATAGTTCAAAACTTACATGGAATCCCCAAGATTACTGTAAGTGACAGAGATTCAATTTTCACTATAAATTTTTGGACTAAATTATTTTCTTGTTTGGGTACTCAATTGGCTCAAAATTATTCTTACCATCCTCAATCTCATCGGAAAACTGAGATTTTGAATAAATTTCCAGAAGGATATATTCATTGCTTTGCATTTGATAAATATACACAATGGCTCAAGTGGCTGACCTTGGTAGAATGGTGGTACAACACATCCTTCCATACTTCATAAAAAATGTCGCCATTTATGGAACTTTATGGATATCATCATTCATCCATCACATCACCCTTGAAAGGGACTGCAAAATTTCATGTAGTGGAGGACCACATATGTCACCAACAAGAGGTTCTCAAACTATTGAAGGACAACTTGGTTATAAAAAAAATAGGATGAAACAACAAGAAAATTGACATCATAGTGAAAGGGAATTTGAAGTGTGGGATTGGGTATTTTTTAGGCTAAAACCATATAAATAGATGTCCCTCAAGCAACAAAAGAAGGACAATAAATTAGCACCCAAGTATTATGGGCCCTATAAAGTGTTGGAACGGATTGGAAGTATGGCTTACAAATTGGAATTGCCTCCATCTTCACATGTATATATAGTCTTCCATGTTTATTTCTTAAAGAATATAATCAATGATAAGATCCCATTCCAAACTATTTTACTAGAGATTAATGAAGAAGGGAAAATCATACTAGACCCATAAACAATCTTTGAAATAATGATTAAGCAATTTCGAAATTAAGCAATTACCAAGTACCTTATCAAATGGAAGAACCTACCAATGGAAGGGGTGACATGGGAAGATGAATTATTCATGTAGAAACACCCACAGTTAGTCAAGTGTTGAGGACAACACTTGGTTGAAGGGGAGGGACATGTTAAGCCCTAGACAAAGTCCCATGTTAAGCATAAATCCCCATGTAAAGCCCTAGATAGTGAGTTATATTTCTATTGTTATATTAGTGTTGTCAGCTAGACCCTTTAATTGTAATTATACCCTTTGTATCATATATATATATATATATATATATATATATATATATATATATATATATATATATATATATATATATATATATATACAAACACACACACACACCAAGGAGACCTAGTTTTAGAATCATCCCATCTCATTCTTGTACATTTGTTCTATTGTAAAACGAGGTTTCCCCCTTGAAGAGGCTTATATTTCATTCTTGTATCTATTTCTCAAGGCATGGAGATTCTTCTCTTTATATTTTCCATCTATTTTGGTATTTGTTTCCTAACAATCCTGGCCTCTTCCACCCAATCATATTGCGGAATGGAAATACCACACTGTAAGCCCTTTGTGTCTTCATCCTTCCTTGAAAGTGCATCTGCTACCATATTTTGTTTTCCTTTTTGGTAGATAATTTCAAAGTAAGAACCTAGCATATTTGAAAACCCACATTTTTGTTTCTCTTATGAAGATAATCGTTGTTCCAATAATTACTTCAAACTATTATGATCTATTTTTACCTTGAAGTGTCTTCCTATAAGGTAAGGATACCATTTCTTAACTGCATGTAATATGGTCAACATTTCCTTTTTATAAATGGGTTTGAGTAAGTTCTTTCCTTTAAGTTGGCTGCTTTCAAAGGATAGGGGCCTTCCTTCTTGCATTAAAACTATACCAATGCCATGTTCCAATGAATCATACTCCACAATAAAGGTTTTTGTGAAGCTAGGTGTGGCTAGGACATGATTTATACACATAACCTCCATATGTTTTTCAAAATCTTTGGTTGCTTCTTCAGTCCAATAAAATTCTTTCTTTTATAATAATGATGTTAGAGGTGTTGTTATTTGATTGTAATTCTTGAAAAACTTGCAGTAATAACTCATCAATATTAATAAACCTCTAAGATTCTCCAAGGTTTTGGGAATTGGTCATTCCATCATAGCTTTAATTTTGTTAGGGTCCACTTTGACCCCTTCATGAGATACAATATGATCCAAATTTTTCACTTCTCAAACCCCAAAGGCACACTTAGAAGGTTGTGCATATAATTGTTGCTCATCCAATAGTTTTAATACCATGTCAACATGTTATACATGCTCTTCCCAGGATTTGTTGTAGATTAACATATCATCAAAAATTACCAACACAAATTTTTGAGGAAGGGTTTGCAAATAGAATTCATCAAGCTTTGAAATTTTGAAGGTACATTCATAAGGCCAAATGGCATCACAAAAAACTCATATTGAACTTCATGTGTTCTAAAGGTTGTTTTGGGGATGTCTTCTTGCCTCATTATGATTTAATGATATCCAAAATAAAGATCCAACTTAGTAAAGAAAATCTCTCCCTGCAATTCATCTAATAATTATTCAATGACTGGAATAGGAAACTTATCTTTAATGGTCATTTTGTTGAGTTGTTTATAATCTAGACACATAATCCATGAACCTTCCTTTTTTCTAACCATCAACACTGGTGAAGAGAAAGCACTTTGGCTAGGTTGAATGATACCAACCTCTAACATTTATTTAATCATACTCTCAATCTCACTCGTTTGTGCATATGGGGACTTGTAAGGACTAACGTTAGGTTGTACAGTTCTTGGTTGCAAATGAATAGCATGGTCATGATCTCGATCAGGTGGAAGACCCTTAGGCATCTCTCCAAATACCTTGGAATTATTGTTGAAATTTTTTTGGAGATCCATTGGAGTAGAGGGTCTAGATGTTTGAACATATAGTGAGAAAAAATGTGCAATATATTACACCATGGTGTCCCTTTTTGAGTAATTTTACTGTGATGTTAGAGCTTATCACTTCATATGGTTTCCCTTGGATACCTATAAGTTTAATTTCCTTGCCTTCAGAGTAAAATATCATGAAAATTTCTTGAAAATTAAGAGCCATTGTTCCCAATGATTGTAACCATTGCATTCCTAATACAACATCAACACCACCAAATTGGGTTGCAATCATGGGACTATCCACTAAATACTCCCTCATAGTGAGATTAATACTATGGAAATTCTCTGAATAATTTATGGTACCTCCATATGCAATCATTACATGATACTTTGGCGCTGGATATATAAAGAAACTAATAAGTTTCACTAATTTGAAATTAATGAAGTTATTAGTACTACCATAATAAATCAATATTGTTACCTTTCTCTTTTTGCTAGATCCTTCTATCTTGAGGGTTTGTAGAGTACCGATGCCAACCAATGCATGCCAAGATATGGTTGGAGTGGTCTCTTCTAGTTCTATATCTCATGATGGTTCCAATTCTTGGTCTTCTTCCTCTTCACAATCTATGTAGAATAATTTCTTCTTGGTGCATTTAGGCCCCTTACTATACTTTCGTCACAATTGAAACATAGTTCCTTTTCTCTTCTTTCATATATTTGTTGAGGTGTCAACCTTGTCACTTGAGTGATGGTAGGAGAGGGAACATGGTACTCTCTATAGTTGTTAGTTTCCATTATTCTAGTAGCCATATTTTTACTTTAAACTTTCCTGGTCACACTGAAAGTATTCTCTAGGGATTCAGGTTCGAAGAGGTGCACCTCATGTTGAATTCTCTCCTTTCAAGGGTCCATAAAGAGATCTAAAAATTGTCCATTGGAATTTTCTTTACCCTGGACTTAGTTTTTGTAATTGATGAATGTGCTCTCTAATTTGACCTCTTTGTTGGAGATTTATCAATTGACTAAATAATGTATTGCTATGAATATTTCCATAATGTGATATCAATTCATTTGTAAAAATGGACCAAGGGGCAATAAAATCCCTTTTTCATTCACAAATTCATTGGTACCAAACAAATTGATTAGGTTCTAAATACACAGATGCATGAGTTAGATTTTGTAAAGTGGGCACTTTGTGTAGATCAAAGAATTACTCCATCTGGAATATCCGTATTATAGGATCTTTACCATCAAATTTGTTCATATCAATCTTGGAAGCTAAGAATTTCCTTTGTGCCAATTTCAACCCCCAATGATGTAGATCTTGGAGTGATGAATAATCATGATTCTAGGACTCAATCCTCATTTTATACACATTTGTTTAAATATTCCCCAAGTGTGACCAAGGTTGAACAATTTGTTATACCCATTTTCAAGATTGCCTTGCCTCTCAATATCACCTTTAGGGAACCTCTCATCTAGGGTATGTAAGATCATTGTTAATATGGAATTTTGTAATTTTTCCATCTCTTGATCTTTGTTCCATTTGTCTTTGTGTGTTTATCAAATCAATATTTTTAACTAACCTATCACTCAGTTTGTTAAATTGATTCTCCAATTTGGATAGTTGGTTATGTATTTCTTCACTTTCTTCATGATTCACGGTTGAGCCATCTAGAGGTTTAATTGGTGGAGAATTTTTTGTAACACCCTTTTCCATGTGAGATAACAATAATATTTATCTATAGTTCTTCTATTTACCACACTTTTTTAATCACCCAAAATAGATCTTCCAATCAAATTTATGTTAATAGTAAGTTGTGCACCTTTAAAACCTTGATTTGGAGACTATTTTGCTAACCGACCTTTCTTCTGATGTATCTCTGAAATTTCAGCCCTTATGAGTATGAAATTTCAGAATGTAGTTCTATGATATGTCTTCTCTACAATTCCATAGGTTTGACCAAAATTTGATGTGCCAAGTGAAAGTTATGGTAATTTTCCCAAAAATTGTTGATTTTTGGCCATTTCTAGAGAGTGAACTTGTAAGGAATGCGATATGTCAAATTTTTTCTGATATGATTATGAAATTTGAACTTTAAACACTAAGGTCTGTTCTCTTTCCAACGAATTCAGTTTCACTTAAATTAGATCTTTCTATAATCATATATGATTGTTTTACTTGGAATGCATGTTTGAGACTAGCTGTAGGATCCGTCAAAAACCTTGAATTCCATAGCATGTAACTTGCAAAGTATACATAATTAGAATCTAAAATTTTTACCACATGGTCTGTAATATGTCTCCCAGGATCTTGAAATTTTTTCTATCTGACGTGTGCCAAAAAACAATTTATGGCTATTTTACCAAGAGCACATGTTTGAGACTAGTTTTACAACTTGTCAAAAGCCCAAATTTCCATAGGCTATAACTATGAAAGTATAATGAAACAAAACATGAAATTTTTACCACAAGCACTTTGATATGTCTCCTTAGGCCACCAAAAAAATTTCTATCTGAAACTAACAAAACAAAATTATAGTGAAAATTCCAAGATGACTCATTTGAGACCAATTCCAGTATTAATCACAAACCCTAATTTCCATAGGCTATATCTATGAAAGTATAATGAACCTGAACCTAAAATTTTGACCACATGTTCTTTTATATGTCTCCTCAATCTCCCAAAAATTTCTAAAACTTCCTAAGAAAAAAGTTATAGCGAAAATTCCAAGATGACTCAATTGAAGGAGAAAAACCCTAGTATTGTATTCTTTGATACCAAATGTTATGCACCAAACACCCAAATAGCATAAAGAGAGAAAGAGAAGAGATTATGTGTCTCGAGAATGAGAGAGAATAATGAATGTGAAGATTCTTTGGGGAAACCTCCTTTTACAATAGAACAAATGTACAAGATGAAATGATTCTAAAACTAGGTCTCCTTGGTGTATATATATAGGAGACAAAGGGTATAATTACGATTAAAGGGTCTAGCCGACATAAGTAATATAACAACGGAAATTTAATAACTCAATATCTAGGGCTTAACAATAAATCAAAGGCTCCAATAAGGTGAGTAAATAAAATTCAAAAGGTTTTCATTTACACATACACATCGTGTTATTGGGGAAAAGATCACCGAGTCTTTTAAACCTTGTAACTTGACTTGATACTTGTAAAGGGACAAATATCTAGATATTTTCCAAATAAGACTCTTTGAAATCTAAGGTGAAACCCTTTTTGATCAAGTTAATCTATTTGAAAAAAAAGAAATCTTTGAACCCTAAATAAGAAAAAAAGAATTTTAGAAAGATTCCTTAGCTTTAAAGAAAAGAGGACCCATACAAAAATACATATTTATTGAGCTTGATTCAACAAAATGGAAACACATTGGTAGAATCTCTTGAAACTTTGAATTTGAAATCAAGATTAGGGATGAACGTAGAAGCAATTCTTAAATTTCCTGCATAAAGCCTAAGGGTCAACAATGTAAGCTTGATTACTGGAACCACTTTCTTTGTCTTGAAATAGTAGTTTTCTTTAATGGCCTTGCTCAAGAAGCTATATCCATGATCTCAAATTCCTTTTTAGTATGGGGTCATATAGATTTTTCCTAGACATTATTAAGGTACCCTTAAGATGTTGCTTCACTGTTGGTTGAGCATCTATAGCCCTTGTGAAGTCATCACAACATCACAAGACTTGTTGTATTTCCAAGTAAGCATCCATAACCTCAATAGAGATTACTTGCAAGTTCATATATTCTCAACCTTCTTTCCTTGATTTCTTTCCTTTTTGTATGATTTCTTTGAATAGGAAGGGGGAGGGACTAAGGGTTGATTTACTTCTATTGGGGTTTATAAATTTACCACATTTGAGACAAACCTCTTTGGATTTTTTCAGCTCAAGATTTGACTTTCACTCTTCAAAACAATTGATTCATTACTTTAGATCAAGATGATGGAGGGGTAGACTATAGTACTCCCCATGTAGGGTTGCAACAACAACCAAGAGGATATTTTGGTCAAGATAACCCTAGATGGCTTGCTACTTATTTCATATCTTGAACGATAACATGTAAAAGAAAAGAACACTCCAAGTTTCCTTCCAAATTGAGGCCTTAGGGGCTAGAACATTATTTGGGAGAACTAGAGCAAGCTTGGTTATACTAAAAGATGCAAATAACAAGAAGGATATAATTAAAGGAACAACATTGAGCTAAGTAATAAAAATTGCGAAAAACGAAATGGAAAACTATGCTATGAAAATGTCAAAAGCCTACTATTTACAAGCTTATCCACTATAAAGGTGGATTCGATGATGTATGAATTAAGGTGTTGATTGTTAGTAGGTGTAATGTCCCCACTTTGGGACATCATCACAGTGCAAAGATTTATGATGACGAAAGTAGC
>JZKD02S1630528.1:107095-131091 GCA_000966675.3 Picea glauca
CCATTAACTACTGCAATAACTGCTTCACTGAGATCGGGAAAGACCCGGTCGACTCTGTATCAACAAGACATGGAGGCCTTCGTGATGACTGGGAGACTTGACACAAAGTGATGGACGGTTGGTGACCAGGCAGGGGTAGTTGGACACGCTCGATGCAGATATGGGATGAGGAGAGGCCACGTGGACGGATGGGCAAAGGGAAAATGATAGGGAATATGTACATGGCAGGATTCACGAGCTTTGAAGTGCACGAGCTGGGTGGACAAGACACAGGGGCCGGGAAGAGAATATGACTTGGCATGACACGGGGATGGACATGGCAGCAAGGAAGCGTGTGATGAGGTTTTGGAATTTCGGGGATTCGGGATTCGCGAGTTTGAAGTGCGCGAGTTCCTTGCCTCCGGGATCCTCGATATCCTGATGTGTGATGAGCTCCTCCTCTTGCGAGCTAGCCCCTACCAGCTGGACCATAGTCCATATGACCTGTCCCAGGTGTGACCGTGGTCCAACTTTCCATTGGGTTTTCGGCGTTCTTGACGACACGATGTTTGTGTCCACGAAACTTGTGATTCCCCGAAACCCGATGGCTCATGGCCGTTGACTTGTCGACGGTCCGCTCCTTGGTGCAAATCCTGCCACCTGTTTTCCACTATTGAAAGATGCTCCCGACATCGGGAAATCGGGTAGCGGGATATTGCGATTCCCGCTGTCATGTGCATGGGACTTTCAGCTCCCCGATCCTCGAATCTACAGGATCTCTCGCCACGTGCCTCTGCTAACGGACGACTCTGATTAGGTCGGGAAATCGCGTATCATGATTCACTTATGTAAGAGTTCCCTGCCTCCAGAAACTCCGATCCCCCGATGGACTGAAATCCCGACTCTCCTTCTGATGTCTGACGCGTGTCCTGCCAAGATCAACGGCTAGGATCCCATCGATCTTTCGAGACTCGAAAGGTCTCGGCCCTCTTACCCTTTAAAATCATGATAACACAATTGTTACTAACACTTGGGACTTTTTGATCAGTGTGACTTGTGAGAGGGGAAATTTTCATAGACACTTTAACCTTTGCCTTCTCAAAACCCCAGGTCACCGGGGACGTCTCTCCTGGGCCATCAACCCTAAATAGAAAGAGGTATCCTATTGAGGTGACAGTGATAGGATAACCTCCTATTACACCAATTTTCCTTCCCTTAACCTTTTCCTTTAGAATAAGTACAAATTGTACGATAACATTTTGGTGCCACTGCCGGGGAACACTGAGTCAATTCTCCTCAAAGACGACACTTTCGATAAGCCGTTCCTCAAAATATTTTATTTTACAAAGCTTACCTAGCGACTCCACTAAGGGTAATCCCCTCATCCCTTTTGATAGTTTCAAGAAAACTATCTGGAGAATTCACAAATGATGACCCGTAGTGGATGCCAATACACACTTTCTTCTTCTCCCGTAGTTCCTATTACCCCTATAGATCCTCCTAAATGGTCTCACAAAGAACTTTTTTGCCCTTCAGACTTAACTAACACCCAAGGAGGATTACATGATCTCCCCGAAAAGGTTGATTCATGGATACCTAAATTCTCGGGAGAAGTAGGATCTTATGGAAACTCACATTGGAATAAGTTTTATGAGGGATATGAATTTCACCAATCGGGAGAAGAACACCCTGACACCTTCATGAGGCTTTTTGCAATCTCACTCAGCAGGAGTGCCAGAGGATGGATTAATGGTCTCCTGAATGGAAGCATCAAAACCCCTGAAGATATTGAATGAGCTTTCAAGAACACATGGTGTAAAAAATAAAGTATGGCCTCCTTTTACTCTCAATACCTTGAAGTTTGCAAACAAACAGACGAATACGTTAGGGAATTCAATGATAGGTTCAATAGTCTCATTAGCAATATTCAGCCCAATTTTCTCCCAAAGAGCGCTATTCTCCAACATTACCTTAACTCTTTTGAAGGGACTTTACAATTTACCCTCAAGGATCGATTACCTACAACCCTAGAAGAAGCTCAAGATGTTGCCTGCCAGATTGAAGAGAATCTTAAGTTTAGTGATGCCATCCATCAGGTCAATTTTTTGAACAATGATGACATCTGGGAGCTAAATAAGGAAAGAATGGGAGGACTAGAGCATGACCTCCCAAAGATTCTAGAGGTAGAAAACAATACTTTCCATAGGAAATGGAGCACAGGTTTCTCAAACATGAAAGATGGCTTAAATTTTTCAAAACAACATGAACCCTCTAAGGATATAAGCACCTCTGAAGGAATCACTTAGTTAGAAAGGTCACTATCACAAATCCAAAATCCTCTCTCTATGAGACCTTCTCAAACAATAAAATCTCATACTCCAAGAGAAAAAATTTGTCTGAATACTTTGAACCTACAAAATGTTGTAAGACAAGAAGATGATCCTAAGCCCTGGTCATGCAAGGACTCCTATTTTGAACGCTATCACCCAAAGGCTACTCATGATAAACCTGATTTTGTAGATTCCATATTCACGCGAAGTCAAATCCAAGAATATCAAGACATGAGGAAGCCTAGGATTGAATACTTGGGCCAAACAAATGAGAACTCAAGTGTAAAGCTTGAAGAGCCCCAGGTGTATGCTAGAAATCTACCCCAACATTTCCCAAAACCTAGCAATAATAGGACCAACCTGAGCACTATTATGGACTATATCTTACAAAATGTTAAAAGGATTCATGAAATGTTGGGGATCCCTTGTTTGACAAAGAAAATCCCAGATGACCAACTATCGTTCGAAGAAACTTCCACACTATAACAAACTGATCATTTTGAGAAAAATCAGCTAACACCATTTCTCACTTCCCTGCCAATAGATGATCAGGGACATAATGACTACAACTAGGTAGATCCATGCTTATTTCAAGGTTGGCCCACTCTTCTCTTGATAGAAGAAGACAATATTAGTGAGATAATATGGACTAAGGGAAAGGGTGACCAGAATATTCCTAGCAATCACAAGAGCAATATTGCACTAGGTAATGACAAGGTGTTGCATTTTTACAAAACATACATAAAGGATATTGATTTGGTAGGACCCCGCCCAATCGTTCTGGAGTAAGAAAGAGATACAAATTGGGGYGATTATCCTGACGATGCCYATGACATTTCTAAAGACTGGGATGATTATTCTTCTACACAAGAAGATGACTATTCGATAAGGTTTATAAGGAAAGGAGTTGGCTTTGTTAAATGGGAAGGRGATGATATCAGAACTAGTGAAACACATGAGCCAACCAAAGAAAGTCTTCATGTATTTTCCCCTGATGATTTGCCTTTCGCTTCAGAGGAAGACTTCGATCAAATACAATGGCCAAATAAGGAAGAGTATCGACAACTCTTATACAAATACAAGGACCAAGAAGTTGGGACTGTCAAATTGTTAATAAAATAACAATATGACATGTTGATAAAGCCATCCCAACAACAAGTCTTCATAGTATAAACCCACCCTCCTCCCTCAAGACAATACACCAGGGTTGTACAAGAAATAGCCAAATTGAAGACCAAAGATTAGAAAGAGGGAGATACAGTTTGGATGTGGGATATAAATAAGGGAGATCCTACTAATGTCAATGGAAGTGCACAATTTTGTCTCAGACCCTTCAAGATTGGAAGAAAGTCGGTCAATGATGCCTACTATTTGTCTACATTGGAAAGAAGAAGGCGCCATTACCAGTTAGTGGACACCTCCTCAAAACCCATTAGGGGGTAGAGACTTGAGTTCACAGGTAAGTACATGTAAGTTGGTAGGAATTTGCATTCATTATATATACCATCTTCATTTCATGCTAGAGTAGTTGTATTTCCATTTGTATATATACTTGCTTACTTTCATTTTCTGTACCATATATGAGCCGAGGGTGATCTCACCACCTCAAATGATTACTGATATTTTTTTTTGAGATCAAGCAGGTCACAGGTCATGCTAGAGATGCTGAGGTTCTCATGTGCTCTACGGTGAGCACATGTCCCCGAGTTGGACCTAGATGTTATCCCCTAGCCTAGGGATAACTAAGGAGATTATGTCTAAAGGCCCACAGGTACTAGACATGGAGTACCGAGAGCCGTATTGAATTGAGCCTAGACCTGGAGGGCCCATATTTCTTCTTCAACGCCTCCACCTTGTCAGCAACAACAACATCCATCCCATTGGCCTGGTCCTTCATTAGCAGTGGGTCTTGATCCATGAGGTAATGAGTCCGAGTATCATGGTATGTGTGACTCTGATTCTCAAAACATTTGAATATGTGCATCTAATTATTTTTACTTCTAACGTGTGCTTGGAATTTGTGCCTTTCCACTTGTCCACACCTGGGGGGAATGACAGGATTCCCTAGCAAGTTGGTTCCCATAGGGTTTGAATTTCCACTGGGTGGGTTCATGAAATGTCATCGTTCATTCCCACCATACTTACCACTTTTCATCTTTTTCCCTCTCATCCATCCCATGCATTGGTTAGGGAAATCGGTTTTCCAAGCTAGCAAAGGGTTGTACCTTACCTTGTGGGAAGAAGGGGATAAAGGACCAGGGGGTAAAAGTATCTGGCAAAAGATAAAATCCAAAAGAAAAAAACCTTCATATGCTTCTCCCAGGGATCCCCGAGAAAGCAATAAAAGGCTTCTCAACAAGAAATAGAGGGACCCATAAAATAATAAAATCAAGACCTAGTTGGAGGATAGGGGGTCTCATCACGAGCCAAGCTATTAGGTCCATGGGAATGTAGTTGTATGACACCACCATTTAGCTGGTCACCATGCCAAGGTAGTGGCTGTTGGTGGCATAGCCAAGATAAATGTGATCTCATGACAAGCCAACCTGCTCATCTTCTTGAAATGCTTGTGGGTAACATTGTCACCACTAGTCACCACGCTAGGGTAGTGTCCCCTAACTAGTCTCTTGAAAGAAAAATCAGTAAGATAAAAAGACAAAATGCATTGAATGGGATTGGAAACATTTGCATCCATGACAAGATGCACCTCACCCTCTTGAGAGGCACCCACAGGTAAGCCATACATTCCCCTCTCATCACTACACCCATTGCTCAAACATCCCTCACCACCTCATCCACTTACATGTCCTAGATTTGTCTTCACCTAGAAACATCCCACATCCAATGAGAATTATCCCAATAGGACCTCCTGACGTCCTCTCCAAACTTGGCTTGTAGAATAGCATAACATCTTTGAGCACTTGTCTGGGAAAAGGGGGTTTTATGAACATGTTTAAATAACTTGATTATTAGATGTGATTGGCATTGCTATGATCCTTGTGACTTATGAGCCCATGGAGGGTGTACTTGTTATTGTTGCAGGGCCACACCCGATAGAAAATTACCCTTGGGGAGATGATTAGTTCGGACCTCCATAGGGCTAAAATCCCACCAGATGGATGTTGATACGCCAACCAGGGGCAGAGACAGGACACAGGTTTACACCAGAGAGAGAGGACGTTCCACCAGAGACAACCTGGCAGGCCTGGACCCAGGAGGGTCTTGCCATCCCACTATTATGTAGGCCTTGGAAGGCCCATGGGGTCACCTCTATGACCCTTGACGTCACCCAATGTTTGATGGACACTTTGGAGGCAGTTGTGTGCCAAGTGGCACATGTGGCTTGATCCAGGGGGTTTGGGAGGCCTAACATTTTGCTCCTGGAGGCCAACGTTTCACCAGAGAGGCCTAACATCACCCTAAAAGGGAATGATGTCACCATTTCTTCTTGATTTAGGGTCTTAATTTGTCATTTAATGTAAAAACTGGATATTACATGTAAACTGTCCATGTTGGCCTTTTTGACCTAATTCTGGTCATTGTAACTGTATAAATAAGGGATTTTCCCTTGAATTATTTCATCATCTTTCACTCACACTTAAGTGAGGTCTGAAATTTGCACCCTGATTAGGGTTACTTGGCTGAAATTTAGTGTGCACTTCTTGAAGGAGGCTTATTTTGAACTATTTTGGCATTTTTCTTGGTGGAAGTGTTCAACTAGGCTATTTGCTAGATGATTCTTCGTGAATGCAAGTAAATTTTCTGCAATTCTTCTTCATTGAATGATTATAGTTATTTTTATCTTTCATTTATACTAATATTATGAAATTGCTAGCTTAAAACCCTAGGAGGATAAAGCACATGTTATTGTCCTTGCCTTAATAATTTTCACCTACTAGATTATGCTAGAAAACCGATTTTCTTGAAGATTTTGCTAAGGGCCTTGCCATTGCAACACCCTAGCACATTTTGCTTCATCTAAGCTGTCATATTTTTCATCTTTGAGCTAAAGAAATAGGAAAACTACTAGGGCCTAGGGTTTCATCAAGTAGGTAAGCCTAAATGATTACTTTTCCAACATCATTGAAAGGGCTCAAGGATTGCTACAAGGAGTAAGAGCGTTTACACCTTTGTAGCAAGACCTTGCAGGGGTTTATCTTCTCGAGGGAGTAAGAGGTTTTACACTCCTAAAATATTATCAAACCCTAGTTAAACTTGGATTTTTAAGCTAGACAATTTGGAGATTTTGTGTCTTTTTTGGCTTTATAAGGGTTTAATTCTCAAAGAAACAATTTATTCTCTTTGTTGCCAAGATTGTTGTCTAAGCAAGAGACTCCATTAACCCAATAGATAAGGTACTAATTGCATTGGAGATTATATATTGTTGCATTGGTAAACGTGAAATTTGAGAGTTCGAATTGTTCAAGTTTGGATTTGAAACTTATATGCTTTAGGCTCTCTTGTGCTCTAAGAGAGTCTTGATTGGCTAAGTGATTGTGTTGTTGTTGGACTCATTGATAAAGATAAATGTGAATGCTTTCATTAATGATATGATACACACATATATACATGATTATGACCATTGGATTCGTATTCCAAGGTCTTTTGGACTCCGAATAACAGTTACATGAACTTGACTCTTCATATTCCATCAACTTTGTAACCCTAACGGATTACGTTTCCAACATTCCCCACTTTAATCCGAATGGGTATATTTGAGTCCAAGGTGAGAGATAATATTTAAAATTGGGTAGCTGAAATATGGAAGTGTGCAACTACTGATGGCTAAATGTGCTCTCTGAATCTGGTGGTTTTGAGATGACCAAAAACCGAATGATAATGGTGGTTTAAGGAATACCACAAACCAATCTGGTGGTTTAAGGATGATCACAAACTCATCTAGTGGTTTAAGGATGACCACAAACTCTGGAACCCTGCTTTAGGATCAATGGTTCCCAGAACATTTCCTAAGTTAGCTAGAAGCTGGAAGTTGATGTCTTTTGCTAATTGGAAGTGCTCTCGATGTTGGTTTGAAGATGACCATAAATTGTGATGTAGAAGAAGCTGAAAATCTTCTACCAAGTGGAGGTTTAAGGGAAACCACAAACCAATCATGCTCGCTTGTCACTACTTGACTGATAGGGCTTTGAAACTGGAAACCTGACTATCAATCGTTGATGTTGTTCCCCCCTGTTAGGGACAATGTGAGAATATGCAAATCTTTTCACTGCAAGATGGCTCAATACTCAAGACTAGATTCATTGATATGACTGACATATCTTCTTGACTATCGATGACCAACGCCAAGAAGGAATCCACCCATAGTATTTCGTTACTCTTACAGTTGTCTTGCATTTGAAACACTAATAAAGGATGATTATGTTGTCTACAATGCTAGTAAGGATGAAGATCGAAGCACCGATCTTCCATGTGGCCAACTCACTGACAATGTTGGCATATCGGAATCTGCTCTTGAAATGGAGTAGGTGAATGTGAAACTTCTTGAAGCAATCCAACACTCTGAAACTAGATCGGTTTGGTGTAATCCGGATTATGAAAGGTGACATTCTTTTCACATCTGATACATATTCTTTGCTTGTTGTTCCCAATTTCTTCCCAAGGTCTGATGATGTGCTTGGAAAGAGGAAGTTGATCTTTATCTCTACTTGAATATGGAGCTAGCTCACTGAGTTGTTGTTGCGTTGGCTATTGGTCTGAATCAACCTCATCATCTTCATTATCTTCAAATATAGGGTTTTGAACAAGGATGGGTTCAAAATGTTGTCAAAGATTTTGTCTTTCAAGTGCATCGTGAAGAAGATGATTCTAAGTCTGCAACAATGCTAATTTGGCTTACGTAATTTGCAAGAAGGTCATAACATATTGCAGAGTGGTTTTATCAATGGTGACTATATTGTCCACAAAAGAGAGGATTAGAGTGTTCAATAACTTTAAGGGTTCCTCAACTCGAGCCATAGTTCAGACCTCACAGGATTTCTTGCAACTCCACCCCGACTTTACAATCAGACTAAAAAATGTAAACTTAATTGATGAAAGGGTGTCAGTTTCTATTGAAAGTGCACTCGTTTACAAGAAAAACAAAAGTAAACTTACAAAGAGAATGTTTGCAAGTTTCCTTGATTATGGTGTTGTATGGATCTTCGAGATTTGAATGTGTTGTTTGATGTCAAATAACATTGCTTGCAAGCAACATTGATGTGCTCTTGAACCCCTTCTTGGAGGGAAGATTATTCAAAAAAGAAATCACTGCCAAAACTTGTCACTAGATATATAGAGAACTAAAACTTGCAACCAACTTTGATGTGGGAAAAACCTAACTCCAATCTAGTGTAAGACAACAGTGGTTTCTCGAGCGATTTCTGTACATAAACTCTATTACACAATATATATTCTACATTTTAGCACAATATATGTTTTAGGTTCAAACCCATTGTCAAAGCAATACCAAGGAAATGTTGAATGAATTGAGGTCAAGTATGGACTTAGTAGAATGCAGGGAGGCATTAGATACAATTATTGATTGATATGCAACAATTATATATTGTTTTGCAACACTCTTGAATATGCGACAAGCTATGATTTGGTACAAAATGGAGTTCAATCAATAGAGCATGAAGCCTCGAGAGCGATGTTTTGCACTAAATTGTGGTGCAATCTGTTAGGTGAGCAATTATCAAAGATGTCAGCGACCCTTCTAGTATGAAAACAACCTAGGAAAATTATGTTTTCTTGCACTTGATGGAGCAAACACACTCTAGTGGAGCAAATTAGGGTTTCATGGAGGCTTTCGGTGACTTCACTAAGAGGCTTCCCTTGAACCCACAACTTGAAGTTGTCACCTTCTCCTAAACTACATTCGATGCATGAACAATGGGACACTCGACAGGCCTGATAAATTTACCACTATATCAAATCCATGTCTGGCCTTATTCTATTTCCACAAAGACTTGGAAAGGTTAAACGAAACATGATCATAGTGGGTGGTTTGGTTGATGGCATTGGTACTATTATCCCCTAGCCTAGGGATAACTAAGGAGATTATGTCTCGAGGCCCACAAGTCCTAGACATGGAGTATCGAGAGCCGTATTGACTTGAGCCTGGCCTTGGAGGGCCCATCTTTCTTCTTCAACGCCTCCACCTTGTCAGCAACAACAACATCCATCCCATCGAACTGGTCCTTCAACAACAGTGGGTCTTGATCCATGAGGTAATGAGTCCGGGTATCATGGTATGTGTCACTTCAATTCTCAAAACATTTGAATATGTGCATTTAATTCTTTTTACTTCTAACGTGTGCTTGGACTTTATTCCTTTCCACTTGTCCACACTCGGGGAGAATGAGAGGATGCCCTAGCAAGTTGGTTCCCATAGGGTTTGAGTTTCCACTGGTTGGGTTCATGAAAGGTCATCGTCCGTTCCCACCATACTTACCACTTTTCATCCTTTTCCCTCTCATCCATCCCATACATTGGTTCAGACACTGGGTTTGCCAAACTAGCAAAGGGTTGTACCTTACCTTGTGGGAAGAAGGGGCTAAAGGCCTAGGGGGTAAAAGTAGTTGGAAAAAGATAAAATCCAAAAGAACAAAACCTTCAGATGCTTCGCCCAGGGATCCCCGAGAAAGCAATAAAAAGCTTCTCAGCAAGAAACAGAGGGACCCATAAAATAATAAAATCAAGGCCTAGTTGGAGGATAGGAGGTCTCATCATGAGCCAACCTATTAGGTCCATGGGCATGTAGCGGTATGACACTACCATTCAACTAGTTACCACGGTAGGGTAGTGGCTCTTGGTGGCATAATCAAGAGAAAGGGGGTCTCATCACGAGCCAACCTTCTCATCTTCGTGAAATGATTGTGGGTAACATTGCCACCACTGGTCACCACATCAGGGTAGTGTCCCCTCACTAGTCTCTTGAAAGAAAAAGCAATAAGATAAAAATATAAAAGGCATTGAATGGGCTTGGAAACATTTGCATCCATGACAAGGTGCAACTCACCCTCTTGAGAGGCACCCATAGGTAAGCCATATATTCCCCTATCATCACTGTACCCATTGCTCAAACATCCCTCACCATCTCATCCACTTACATGTCCTGGATTTGTCTTCACCTGGAAACATCCCACATCCAATGAGAATTATCCTGATAGGACCTCCTAACGTCCTCTCCAAACCTAGCTTGTAGAATAACATAACATCTTTGAGCACTTGTCTGGGAAAAGGGTGTTTTATGCACATGTTTAAATAACTTGATTATTATATGTGATTGACATTGCTATGATCCCTGTGACTTATGAGCACATGGAGGGCGTACTTGTTATTGTTGCAGGGCCACACCTGATGGACATGTACACATGGGGAGATGATTAGTTCAGACCTCCATATGGCTAAAATCCCACATGATGGATGCTAAGACCCCATCCAGGGGCAGAGACAGGACATAGGTTTTCACTAGAGAGAGAGGAGGACGTTCCATCAGAGACAAAGCGACAGGCCTAGACCCAGGGGGTTATTGTCCTCCCACTATGATGTAGGCCTTGGAAGGCCCATGACGTCAACTCTTTGACCCTTGACCTCACCTAGGGTTTGATGGACACTTTGGAGGCAGTTGTGTGCCAAGTGGCATGTGTGGCTTGATCCAAGGGGCTTGGGAGGCCTAACGTTTTGCTCCTGGAGGCCAACGTTTCACCAAAGAGGCCTAATGTCACCCTAAAAGGGCATGGTGTCACCATTTCTGCTTGATTTAGGGTTTTAATTTGTCATTTAATGTAAAAACTGGATATTACATGTAAACTGGCCATGTCGACCTTTTTGACCTAATTCTGGTCATTGTAACTGTATAAATAAGGGATTTTCCCTTGAATTATTTCATCATATTTCACTCACACTTAAGTGAGGTCTTAAATTTGTGCCCTAATTAGGGTTACTTGGCTGAAATTTAGTGTGCACTTCTTGAAGGAGGCTTATTTTGGACTATTTTGGCATTTTTCTTGGTGGAAGTGTTTAACTAGGCTATTTGCTAGATGATTCTTGGTGAATGTAAGTAAATTTTTTGCAATTATTCTTCATTGAATGGTTATAGTTATATTTATCTTGAATTTATACTAAGATTCTGAAATTGATACCTTAAAACCCTAGGAGGCTAAAGCACATGTTATTGTCCTTGCCTTAATAACTTTCACCTACTAGATTATTCTAGAAAACTGATTTTCTTGAAGCTTTTGCTAAGGGCCTTGCCATTGCAACACCCTAGCACATTTTGCTTCATTTAAGCCATCATCTTTTCCATCTTTGAGCTAAATAAGGAGGAAAACTACTAGGGCCTAGGGTTACCTACTTCGTAGTAGCCATTTCCCCCCGAGGGTTTGGTAATTGGAGCCTTGGGTTATCAACACTTCAATTATTGACCCCTCTTGTCTCTAGCTCTCTTATTATCATTTGTTCCTTCAAGATTTGTCTCTACCTAAAAGGACTCCATTTACCCTAAAAAAGCATTGATCTAAGCCTTGCTATTGAGTGATTGACAAAAACTACTATCAAAACCTTTACCTTGAGCTCTCTACTAACTACTCCTAACCTTAGAATAATCTAATCTACTAACCTATTTGCTGATGTTACTAAAGTAAGATAACCATCTATTGTAGCACTAAAAGCACATAAAATAAATTGAAAAGTTAATTAATACATTGCCTTATTTGCTTCTGACAAATGCTAATACTTTGGTATTGATGAGTAATTATTCTTGGTCATTTTGAAGCCATTTTAAAGGCATTTATTGTGAAGCTGTTGTCTTATAAACATTGCTGCTATAAAATTATGTTTGCTTCATCATATATCAACTATTGCTTTTATTGATAAAGTCCATGGTTTTATGAAGTACTCACAACAAGTTGTACTTGCAAAATATATCTTTTCTTGTTGCTTTGTTCTCGGCAGGTACATATTAATACCTCATTACTTCATTGGTTAAAACCCTGGGACTTTTTGATCAGTGTGACTTGTGAGAGGGGAAATTTTCATAGACACTTTAACCTTTGCCTTCTCAAAACCCCAGGTCACTGGGGACGTCTCTCCTGGGACATCAACCCTAAATAGAAAGAGGTATCCTATTGAGGTGACAGTGATAGGATAACCTCCTATTACACCAATTTTCCTTCCCTTAACCTTTTCCTTTGGAATAAGTACAAATTGTGCGGTAACATTTTGGTGCCACTGTCGGGGAACACTGAGTTAATTCTCCTCAAAGACGACACTTTCGATAAGCCTTTCCTCAAAATATTTTATTTTACAAAGCTTACCTAGCGACTCCAGTAAGGGTAATCCCCTCATCCTTTTTGATAGTTTCAAGAAAACTATCTAGCGAATTCACAAATGATGACCCGTAGCGGATGCTAGTACAGACTTTCTTCTTCTCCCGTAGTTCCTATTACCCCTATAGATCCTCCTAAATGGTCTCACAAAGAACTTTTTGGCCCTTTGGACTTAACTAACACCCAAGGAGAATTACATGATCTCCCCGAAAAGGTTGATTCATGGATACCTAAATTCTCGGGAGAAGTAGGATCTTAGGGAAACTCACATTGGAATAAGTTTTATGAGGGATATGAATTTCACCAATCGGGAGAAGAACACCCTGACACCTTCATGAGGCTTTTTGCAAGCTCACTCAGCGGGAGTGCCAGAGGATGGATTAATGGTCTCCTGAATGGAAGCATAAAAACCCCTGAAGATATTGAATGAGCTTTCAAGAACACATGGTGTAAAAAATAAAGTATGGTCTCCTTTTACTCTCAATACCTTGAAGTTTGAAAACAAACAAACGAATACGTTAGGGAATTCAATGATAGGTTCAACAGTCTTATTAGCAAAATTCAGCCCAATTTCTCCCAAAGAGCGCTATTCTCCAACATTACCTTAACTCCTTTGAAGGGACTTTACAATTTACCCTCAAGGATCAATTACCTACAACCCTAGAAGAAGCTCAAGATGTTGCTTGCCAGATTGAAGAGAATCTTAAGTTTAGTGATGCCATCCATCAGGTCAATTTTTTGAACAATGATGACATCTGGGAGCTAAATAAGGAAAGCATGGGAGGACTAGAGCATGACCTCCCAAAGATTCTAGAGGTAGAAAACAATACTTTCCATAGGAAATGGAGCACAGGTTTCTCAAACATGAAAGATGGCTTAAATTTTTCAAAACAACATGAACCCTCTAAGGATATAAGCACCTCTGAAGGAATCACTTAGTTAGAAAGGTCACTATCACAAATCCAAAATCCTCTTTCTATGAGACCTCCTCAAACAATAAAATCTCATACTCCAAGAGAACAAATTTGTCGGAATACTTTGAACCTACAAAATGTTGTAAGACAAGAAGATGATCCTAATCCCTGGTCATGCAAGGACTCCTATTTTGAACGCTATCACCCAAAGGCTACTCATGATAACCCTGATTTTGTAGATTCCATATTCACGCGAAATCCAAGAAAATCAAGACATGAGGAAGCCTGGGATTGAATACTTGGGCCAAACAAATGAGAACTCAAGGGTAAAGCTTGAAGAGCCCCAGGTGTATGCTAGAAATCTACCCCAACATTTCCCAAAACCTAGCAATAATAGGACCAACCTGAGCACTAGTATGGACTATATCTTACAAAATGTTAAAAGGATTCATAAAATGTTGGGGATCCCTTCTTTGACAAAGCAAATCCCAGATGACCAACTATCATTCGAAGAAACTTCCACACTATAACAAACTGATCATTTTGAGAAAAATCAACTAACACCCTTTCTCACTTCCCTGCCAATAGATGATCAGGGACATAGTGACTACAACTAGGTAGATCCATGCTTATTTCAAGGTTGGCCCACTCTTCTCTTGATAGAAGAAGACAATATTAATGAGATAATATGGACTAAGGGAAAGGGTGACCAGAATATTCCTAGCAATCACGAGAGCAATATTGCACTAGGTAATGACAAGGTGTTGCATTTTCATGAAACATACATAAAAGATATTGATTTGGTAGGACCCCGCCCCATCGTTCTGGAGTAAGAAAGAGATACAAATTGGGGTGATTATCCTGACGATGCCTATGACATTTCTAAAGACTGGGATGATTATTCTTCTACACAAGAAGATGACTATTTGATAAGGTTTATAAGGAGAGGAGTTGGCTTTGTTAAATGGGAAGGGGATGATATCAGAACTAGTGAAACACATGAGCCAACCAAAGAAAGTCTTCATGTATTTTCCCTTGATGATTTGCCTTTCGCTTCAGAGGAAGACTTCGATCAAATACAATGGCCAAATAAGGAAGAGTATCGACAACTCTTATACAAATACAAGGACCAAGAAGTTGGGACTGTCAAATTGTTAATAAAATAACAATATGACATGTTGATAAAGCCATCCCAACAATAAGTCTTCATAGTAGAAACCCACCCTCCTCCCTCGAGACAATACACCATGGTTGTACAAGAAATAGCCAAATTGAAGACCAAAGATTACAAAGAGGGAGATACAGTCTGGATGTGGGATAAAAATAAGGGAGATCCTACTAATGTCAATGGAAGTGCACAGTTTTGGCTCAAACCCTTCAAGATTGGAAGAAAGTCGGTCAATGATGCCTACTATTTGTCTACATTGGAAAGAAGAAGGCGCCATTACCATTTAGTGGACACCTCCTCAAAACCCATCAGGGGGTAGAGACTTGACTTCACAGGTAAGTACATGTACGTTGGTAGGAATTTGCATTCATTGTATATACCATCTTCATTTCATGCTAGAGTAGTTGTATTTCCATTTGTATATATACTTGCTTACTTTCATTTTCTGTACCATATATGAGCCGAGGGTGATATCACCACCTCAAATGATTACTGATAATTTTTTTTGAGATCAAGCAGGTCACAGGTCATGCTAGAGATGTTGAGGTTCTCATGCGCTCTACGGTGAGCACATGTCCCTGAGTTGGACCTAGATGTTATCCCCTAGCCTAGGGATAACTAAGGAGATTATGTCTCAAGTCCCACAGGTACTAGACATGGAGTACCGAGAGCCGTATTGAATTGAGCCTGGCCCTGGAGGGCCCATATTTCTTCTTCAACGCCTCCACCTTGTCAGCAACAACAACATCCATCCCATTGGCCTGGTCCTTTAGTAGCAATGGGTCTTGATCCATGAGGTAATGAGTCCGAGTATCATGGTATGTGTGACTCTGATTTTCAAAACATTTGAATATGTGCATCTAATTATTTTTACTTCTAATTTGTGCCTTTCCACTTGTCCACACCTGGGGGGAATGACATGATTCCCTAGCAAGTTGGTTCCCATAGGGTTTGAATTTCCATTGGGTGGGTTCATGAAAGGTCATCGTTCATTCCCACCATACTTACCACTTTTCATCTTTTTCCCTCTCATCCATCCCATGCATTGGTTAGGGAACTCGGTTTTCCAAGCTAGCAAAGGGTTGTACCTTACCTTGTGGGAAGAAGGGAATAAAGGCCCAGGGGGTAAAACTATCTGGAAAAAGATAAAATCCAAAAGAACAAAACCTTCAGATGATTTGCCCAGGGATCCCCGAGAAAGCAATAAAAGGATTCTCAACAAGAAATAGACCCATAAAATAATAAAATCAAGACCTAGTTGGAGGATAGGGGGTCTCATCACGAGCCAACCTATTAGGTCCATGGGCATGTAGCTGTATGACACCACCATTCAGATGGTCACCATGCCAAGGTAGTGGCTCTTGGTGGCATAGCCAAGATAAATGGGATCTCATCACAAGCCAACCTGCTCATCTTCCTGAAATGCTTGTGGGTAACATTGTCACCACTAGTCACCACGCCAGGGCAGTGTCCCCTAACTAGTCTCTTGAAAGAAAAATCAATAAGATAAAAAGACAAAATGCATTGAATGGGCTTGGAAACATTTGCATCCATGACAAGATGCATCTCACCCTCTTGAGAGGCGAGTCACCCACAGGTAAGCCATACATTCCCCTCTCATCACTGCACCCATTGCTCAAACATCCCTCACCACTTCATCCACTTACATGTCCTAGATTTGTCTTCACCTGGAAACATCCCACATCCAATGAGAATTATCCCAATCGGACCTCCTGACGTCCTCTCCAAACTTGGCTTGTAGAATAGCATAACATCTTTGAGAACTTGTCTGGGAAAATGGGGTTTTATGCACATGTTTAAATAACTTGATTATTAGATGTAATTGACATTGCTATGATCCTTGTGACTTATGAGCCCATGGAGGGTGTACTTGTTATTGTTGCAGGGCCACACCCGACGGAAAAGTACCCTTGGGGAGATGATTAGTTCGAACCTCCATAGGGATAAAATCTCACCAGATAGATGTTGATACGCCAGCCAGGGGCAGAGACAGGACACAGGTTTACACCAGAGAGAGAGGACGTTCCACCAGAGACAACCTGGCAGGCCTGGACCCAGGAGGGTCTTGCCATCCAACTATGATGTAGGCCTTGGAAGGCCCATGGGGTCACCTCTATGACCCTTGACGTCACCCAATGTTTGATGGACACTTTGGAGGTAGTTGTGTGCCAAGTGGCACATGTGGCTTGATCCAGGGGGCTTAGGAGGCCTAACATTTTTCTCCTGGAGGCCAACATTTCACCAGAGAGGCCTAACATCACCCTAAAAGGGAATGATGTCACCATTTCTTCTTGATTTAGGGTTTTAATTTGTCATTTAATGTAAAAACTGGATATTACATGTAAACTGGCCATGTTGGCCTTTTTGACCTAATTTTGGTCATTGTAACTGTATAAATAAGGGATTTTCCCTTGAATTATTTCATCATCTTTCACTCACACTTAAGTGAGGTCTGAAATTTTCACCCTGATTAGGGTTACTTGGCTGAAATTTAGTGCGCACTTCTTGAAGGAGGCTTATTTTGAACTACTTTGGCATTTTTCTTGGTGGAAGTGTTCAACTAGGCTATTTGCTAGATGATTCTTGGTGAATGCAAGTAAATTTTCTGCAATTCTTCTTCATTGAATGGTTATATTTATATTTATCTTGCATTTATACTAATATTATGAAATTGCTAGCTTAAAACCCTAGGAGGCTAAAGCACATGTTATTTTCCTTGCCTTAATAATTTTCACCTACTAGATTATGCTAGAAAACCGATTTTCTTGAAGCTTTTGCTAAGGGCCTTGCCATTGCAACACCCTAGCACATTTTGCTTCATCTAAGCCGTCATATTTTTCATATTTGAGCTAAAGAAATAGGAAAACTACTAGGGCCTAGGGTTACCTACTTCTTAGTAGCAATTTCCCCCCTAGGGTTTGGTAATTCAAGCCTTGGGTTACCAACACTTCAATTATTGACCCCTCTTGTCTCTAGTTCTCTTATTATCATTTGTTCCTTCAAGATTTGTCGCTGCCTAAAAGGACTCCATTTACCTTAAAAAAAGACTGATCTAAGCCTTGCTATTGAGTGATTGACAAAAATTACTATCAAAACCTTTACCTTGATCTCTCTACTAACTACTCCTAACCTTAGAATAGTCTAATCTACTAACCTATTTGTTGTTGTTACTAAAGTAAGCTACAACCATATATTGCAACACTAAAAGCACATAAAAGCAATTGAAAAGTTGATTAATACACTGCCTTATTTGCTTCTGACAAATGCTAGTACTTTGGTATTGATGAGTAATTATTCTTGGTCATTTTGAAGCCATTTTAAAGGCATTTATTGTGAAGCTATTGTCTTATAAACATTGCTGCTATAAAATTCTGTTTGTTTCATCATATATCAACTATTTCTTTTATTGATGAAGTCCATGGTTTTATGAAGTACTAATAGCATGTTGTACTTGCAAAATATATCTTTTCTTGTTACTTTGTTCTGGGCATGTACATCTTAATACCTCATTACTTCATTGGTTAAAACCTTGGGACTTTCTGATGAGTGTGACTTGTGAGAGGGGACATTTTCATAGACACTTTAACCTTTTCCTTCTCAAAACCCCAGGTCATCGGGGACGTCTCTCCTAGGCCATCAACCCTAAATAGAAAGAGGTATCCTATTGAGGTGACAGTGATAGGATAACCTCATGTTACGCCATTTTTCCTTCCCTTAACCTTTTCCTCTGGAATAAGTAAAAATTGTAGGATAACAGGTACTATGCATCGATGTCTCCATGACTTAGACTTCTTTGAATGTTGTAGGCTATAATATGCCCAGCTTCCTCAGATCAGTATGGAAAACCATAAATCGACCCATCATCTCCATTCCTAAAGTTTTGTGAGGTTGGGAATGTAGAGAATAACCAGAGAGAGAACGTGGGGCAGAATGGAAAATAGACTAAGAATGCCGAGTGCTGAGAAAAATGGTAGTCAGACGTACAAAGGAACGCTTTTTTTTGCAGAGACAAAATAACAGATTGACATAGATGGGAACATAATAATGCAGAGTGGCAGGCACGAGACAAAATCAAACTGAAATATTTATGCACTTGGACAGAGAGGTGGCAAGAAGAGACATTTCCTTTCATGTGTAGAGCTATGGACAACTACATAGCATATTCCAGGCCTAAAACTATAGGATCTGATACGGGAGGTTAGATGTGTTTCACAAAGGAAGGGAAATGCAAACGCTCATATCTAATACCACTATTGGACTCATAGATAAAGATAAACATGAATTCTTTCATTAATGATATGATACATAGATATATACATGATTATGACCAATGGATTCGTATTCCAAGGTATTTTGGACTCACGATGACAATTACACAAACTTGACTCTTCATATTCCATCAACGTCATAACCCTAACGGATTATGTTTCCAACAGTTTTTGTAACAAACATTAAGTTATAGCCATTAGGGATGCAACAAACTTACTCTCTCATACTCTTTTTCCACTTTACTACCGTTGAAAATTACTTGTAAGTTCTGATCATTGTTCTATCAATAATAAGCTATTGATTGGGTGGTTTACTTGCTAATTTCAATGGTTAGAACTTGCTTCTGTTGAAAACGTTTTCTACAACCATTGGGCTATCATAAATACTTGCAGATAACACTCTTTAGAAACCCTCCTTTCTACCAAATTTTTGGTTTAAACACTGGAAGATTGTCTACTAATTGCTAGAATTGTTATCCAATGTCATATACTTGATTTTGATGGTTTAATTTGTAGTTGTTGTAACCCATTTCTTGTTGATATATCACTATTGTATGCTGCAAAATCTGGGACAACAAACATAACTTGTTGTTTCCCTCTTGTTCTAGGGCTCTTTTCATCATATATCATCTTTGTTTTGGTTGTCTAATGTTTGTTTTTCATGTATCCTTCATCAACAAATTTCCCTTGACTGATACCCACCCTCCATCAAACCCCTATAACCTTTCATTGTGACCTATAGGGGTGCTCCATTCTTCTCCTTGGCTTCTCCTTTTCAGTCCCCCTAGGGTCCATTGAAAAGCCTCCCATGTGTTGGACTTGTCCATCACTAAAACGAGGGGGATATCTATTGAGGTGATAGTGATAGGTGTCCCCAGTTGTGTCACATGCTTGTTGCTTGGTTTGGATTTTCCCAAACTACAAATCGTGTGATAACATTTTTGGCGTCGTTGTCAGGGAGGATTTTGAATCCTTTCTGAACCCATAACAACACTTGGAAAGCCTATCCCAAAGAATTTACCCTTATCTTGCATGGCGACTCCATTTAAGAGAAGTTCCCTTTTCACTTTTGATTGGATTTTCATAGAGTTCATCTGGTGACTCCATAACCTAAGAACTCGTCTTTCCAAGAGACACTCCCCCAAGGAAGGTTTAAGCCCTCCAAAGTTTACCAAAGAAGACCTCATAATTCACCCTTGTAAAAATCTTGTTTCAAGGTAACCTTCCCCTCGCTCCAATGGCTCATCCTTGGGATGACAAACTTTACAAGCCATTGAATATGGCCACCATCCATGGGTATCCCAATAACATGCCCAAAGAGTCTCAAAGGTGGTTTCCCAAGTTCACCAGAAACAATGTTGTTACACCTGAAGAGCATCTTGATGCTATTGGTGTGGCCATGGAATATAGTGGTATAGAACATGAAGATGTTGCAATGAAGCTACTAGCTACATATCTTGATGAAGATGTTAAAAAGTGGTTCAAAGGCTTTCTCGACAATAACTTGCAATCTTATGAAGCTTTCACTAAGTTCTTCAAGGGTATATGAACAACAAAGAAGGATAGTGGATTGATATTGATACAATTCAAACAAATTAAAATGAAAGAGAACGAAACAATGAAGGAGTTTGATGTTAGATTTGACATTTTGCACAGTCAGATCCTGAAGGACTTATGCCTGCCAGAAGTAGTTGTTCTCCTTCTTTACTTGAATGCTTTCGAAGAAAAACTTTTTTTTATCCTAAAGGAAAAGATGCTTGAAAATTTGGCAAAGGCCAAAGAGTATAGTGCGTAGATTGAAGAACATCTCATCATCTCAAAGATTCAGCCTTTTCAATTCCCTCATGCCAGAACAAAACTTAAGACAAATATTTCAACCAACAGTATACAAGATCCAATCACACTCTTGGATAAGAAGTTTGATCAAATGAATGCCCAGTTCATCCAGAGTCAAAATCAGATCGTCAACAGATTGACAACCTTGGAGAGGCATCATTCTACTGCAAGACCTCATTTTATCAGACAACAGAGAGAAAACAAAGGGTGGAAACTAAGGCCACAACAAGAGGCAAAGTCATATGACACCTTAAATCCTATTGGGATGGTCAACATGGAGGGATCACCATGGTGTTTTCCCTGTGAATAACCTCATTTGGAACATGAGTATTTGAGACAAAGGGAAGAAGAATATCCAGGCACTATGGAAAGGTTAAACTTCATTAACACATATTACATGCTTGAAGATGATGAACGTATTGATATGACAGAGAAACAACTTAAAGAGATCAGGAAGCAAGAAACTAGAGGAACTTGGTTGGAAATATTGTGCCAAATGGATGAAGGCTTAAAGGAGAGGTTGAGGAAAAGTGAGATATTGACATACTTGAGAAGAAACAAAGTGCTAGTTCCACCCCCTCCCACAACGAAGGAAGTGCCTCCACCTCCTCCACCTCCAGTTCATGACCTTCTTCCACATCATGTATCAACAAATGAGGATCTTCTTCTGAATATCGATGTACCAAGTATGGTTGGAAAAATGAATATGGTGGTGTCGGTGGTCAAGATGTGGAATATTCATTTTGTAAGGAAAGAAGTTTTGAAGACTTTTAAAATACAATATGAAGCAGGGGATCCTCCGGTGATTTTGAATACCATGTATCACAGGAACCAGAGGGAAGAAAATCCTCCTTTTTATCTTTCTACGGGCATCAATGGTTTTTGTTTGAACAATTGTATGTTGGATTCTAGAGCTTCAACAAATGTGATGCCTTTGAATGTTAGGAGGCAACTAGGTTTGAGGACAACCCGTCCTTATGTAAAATTAACTGTTTGTGGCATTGATCCAGAGAAGGTCAAGGTTTATGGTCTCATAGAAGACGTTAAATTTTACTTGCAGGAATTCCCACACATGAAATTAGTATGAATGTGGTTGTGATCAACGTATCAAATTTTTGGGGCATGCTCTTATCAAGAAGTTGGTGTGCCAACCTTAGTGGTTTTCTCAGTATGGACCTCACTCATGCACACATCCCTATAGGGGATGGGACATTTTAGATTCTGTATAGTCAACATGTTGCGAAGAATCATGTGGTTGATCCAAATAGCCCCGACTATAGGAGTGATTGTGAATATGATGTGACACCTGAGGTCAATGAGTATGATCCTTGGGATTTACCTTTTGCACAAGAAGATTGTATTGATACACTATTGCCGACGACAAACAAGTATAAGGAGAAGCTTGAGAAGTATCAGGGAAAAGAACCCAGGATCCATCAAGATACTAAATAAGGACGAGGGAAAGAAGGATCAAGAGAGAAAACAAGTTATTAAGAATGTAGTTGAAGTATATCCTCCCACAGAGCCTTACATTGAAGATCTAGCATATGTTGAGGTTGACGAAGAAAAACTTGCACTCATGTGGGATAAAAGAAATGGAAAACCAAAGTACAACAAGAAGAGTGAAATTTTGTGGCTTGGCCCTTATGTCATCAAGAAGAAGTCTGAGAAGGGTACTTACTATTTATCTGCCATGGAAAAGATGAAGATGTCATTACCAATTGATGGGTCTATCCTCCGACCCTATGTAGACGAGACTTGATCTCCATGGGCCTCTGACCCTAGGTAAGTAGGTAGGTGATTTTCTTTTCTGCATTGCATTTGTGTGTTCATCATAGTGTAGTTGCATTTTATTTCATGATTCGCTTTACATATTTCTTTATTGAATTTATGCATAGTTGTTGTGATGCATTCACTTGAGTTATTGACATGTTAGTTAGAAGTTTTTAAAAAATGAAAAATTTTATTTTTAAGGAATAGTTGTAATTT
Organism: Picea glauca; assembly: GCA_000966675.3. Classification (NCBI taxonomy): domain Eukaryota; kingdom Viridiplantae; phylum Streptophyta; class Pinopsida; order Pinales; family Pinaceae; genus Picea; species Picea glauca. The sequence continues at coordinate 129,932 of JZKD02S1630528.1, forward strand.
TGAAGTTTTCCTTGTATGAGTAAAGGGCAAGAAAGACACCTCTCGATGCTCTAATATCTTTCTTGAGTATGCGTAGGTAAAATTATTACCAGGAGATGTTGAGTTTCTCAGGCGCTCTGAGGCAAACACATGTCCCCATGTAGGATCTAGATGTTACACCCCCAACCCAGGGGTAACTAAGGAGATGATGTCTAGAGTCCTGTAGGTAAAATACACGGAGTGCTGAGAGCCAGATGACCAACTGAGCCCACATTGAGTAGACTGAGCCCCTCTCCTCCACCGCACACATCACCATTCATTGTCAACAACATAGCAACATCTACCAAACCAACCTGGACCAGAAAGGACAACATGTCTTGCTTCATGAGGTAACAAGTACGAGCTCATGGTAAGTGTAACTTTAATAATTGAAGCATTTGAGCATGTTGCAAAGGGTTCTTTCTTGATTATGGAGTGTTTTCTTGGAAATTATACGTTTTTCCTTATTTCACCTTGGTGGTTGACATGGTTCCTAGTAAGCGGGTCACCCTCGGGAAAATGGTTGTTATAGGGGGCTCTCCTTGAAGGGTCATTGTACCATTCATGCTCATACTTACCATTTTCCACACCTCTTCCCCTTTGTTTCCTCATCTTTTGGGTTTCTAGGTTCATTGACCCCAAGAAGGGTTTGTACCTCATTTGATGGGAATAAGGGCCTAAAGGCCCATAGGTGGTTTAGTTGGTACTGTAAAATTAAAATTCCATAATCTATCCTTCTAGATGATCTCCCTAAGGTCGCGAGATCAATGAAATGCTTCTCCATAAAAAATGAAGAACCTTTAAAAAGAAGATGAATAAAATGTCCTGCTTGATGGGGGAATGCATTGTGACGTCTTTTAATTTCCAGTGCATATGGAACTCAATATGTTCTAACTTCAAGTGGCATTGAGGTGTTATTTTTCTTTCCTTGCACATAACACTCAATGCTAGGACCATAAAAAAATGAAAGGAAAATAATGGGCTTGGAAAAATGTTACATGACAAATGAAGGGATGCAACACACCCTCCACAAAGGCACCCATAAATGAGACAATATGAGCCCTTCATATGTCAAGAACCCCATGCCAAAAAGTACCATCCCAATCCACCTCATAGTCACTACACAACCTAGAGAGGGTCTT
>JZKD02S1630528.1:132054-144262 GCA_000966675.3 Picea glauca
TTCCACTTTACTACCGCTGGAAATTACTTGTAAGTTGTGATAATTGTTCCATCAATAATAAGATATTGATTGGGTAGTTTACTTGCTAATTTTAGTGGTTAGAAATTGCTGCTGTAGAAAATGTTTGCTACAGCCATTGTGCTGTCATAACTACTTGCAGATAACACTCTTTAACAACCCTCCTTTTCTATCAAAATCTTGATTTAAACATTGGAAGATTGTCTATTAATTGCTAGCATTGTTATCCAATGTCATATACTTGATTTTGATGGTTATTTGAAGTTTTTGTAACTCATTTCTTGCTGATATATCATTGTTGTATGCTGCAAAATTTGGGACAACAAGCATAGCTTGTTGTTTCTCTCTTTTTCTAGGGCTCTTTTCATCATATATCATCTTGGTTTTGGTTGTCTAACATTTGTTTTGCATGTATCCTTCATTAGCAACTTTCCCTTGACCGATACTCATCCTCCATCAAGCCCTTAGAACATTTCATTTTGACCTATAGGGGTGCTCCATTCTTCTCCTTGGTTTTTCCTTTGCAATCCCCCCCTTAGGGTCACCTAGGAAGCCTCTCTTGTGTTGGAATTGTCCATCACTAAAACGAGGGGGATATCTATTGAGGTGACAATGATAGGTGTCCCCAGTTGTGTCACATGCTTGTTGCTTGGGTTGGGATTTTCCCAAACTACAAATCGTGCGATAACAATACCATGAGTTTGTAATGGATAAGATGAATTGGATGTCGTAATACAGGGAAGTCTTGTTTTCCCAACCTTCCTCATTCGCCTTGTCTTTTGCTTCTACTGCTAACTTGTAAATACCTTGTCCTTTGATGATATTGGTAGGCTTGATGTCCAAGTTATACTCTTGGATGGACTATGAGGGACCTAATAGCAACATGTGAGACAATAATAACAATATGATTTTTGAGAATGCAGGGCCTAGATTGCTTGAATACGTTAACCAAGGTGTAAGATTATTTTTCAACATATGGCTAATTTGGCTTATCCCTTGCAGTGCCATGCTCATGAAGGATATTGGGAATTATGTTCAGTCCTTTTCCTTCTAAGTTAGCATTGCTACTATAGAATACTTAGAGGAAAAGTATAGATGAAAAAGGTGTGATTGTAATTAGGATATTTGAAGATGGCGCTAAAGAAATCATTATCTTAATCTTCTCGAAAGACTTATTATCAAGGCCGAACCCATGGAAAGAAGTGTTCTTATTAAACATTTACTATAAGGGTTTAACAATTTCAACAAAATCAGACATGAAACGCCTTTCAAAATTGATCTCACTGAAGAAATATTGTGTCAACCTCTTATTGTGTAAGGGCATGGTTTTTGTTATAGATTTAGTCCTTTTCAAATATACCTATATCCGTTCTTTTAAAATGGTGTGCCACAATAAGTACCTTATTTCTGCAACATTTAAATATATAGTTGAGATGATGGATATGGTCTAAGCACTTCTTAGAGAACAAAGTTATGTTGTCCATGTATATCACCATGCTTTTATTTCAGTCCTTTAAATGCAATATCCATGGCAAGTTGGAATGTTGTATCTACTTTGATCAAATTGAAAGGCATCCTCTAGTATGAGTAAGTACCCCATTTAGTAACAATGTAGTTTTTTGGTATTCTTTCTTAGAAACTAACACTTGGTTATATCTTGAAATTTTTTCTAGGAGGGACATCATTTTAGAGCCCATTACCAACTATAGTATTTTTTTTGTCAAAGGAAGAGCATAGTTATCTTTCTTGAATGTTTTATTGAGAATCTGAACATAGATACATAATCAAATTTCCCCTCTTTTCCTTATTGGGGAAAGGTTAGGTACATGTGAAAAATGTCTAACCTAAAACATGATTTTAGCATCCAACAACTTTCTCATTTCTTTTTGAATCATTGATTCCAATGTAGGGTGAACAAATTGTAACTTTTGTCGGAAAGTTTTAGCTTCCTACTTTAGCAGTATCATATGCTAGATAACCTTGGTATCATATACTTTCATATCTTTGCATGTCCATGCAAATATGTCTCTGTATTGATTAAAGAGATTGATATGTTGTTCTACCTTTCTCTCTATACAATGAGTACCCCAAGTTGAATGTCTTGGGGTTATCTTCTATTTTGATATTGATCACTTGGTATTTGCATGGAGGAGTTATTTGTAATAATATTCGTTGTTTTTTTAAACCGATCTTTTAAATCAAATAACTTCTCCAAGGTTTTACTCCTTTGACAATCTTATTGCTTTTCAGATTCATTATCCCTTTTTTGTAATCAGCCATGGCCTTGACATATTCTTCTCATTCTATGATTGCATCTTTAAAGGTTCCCTCATTGGTTAACAATTGTAATATTTTCTGATTTTCATTAAACACTTGCCAACTTTGAATATTATTTGGCAATATAGACCTGGAAAAAAGTCTATATTAGTAAGTAAATTTTCCATTGGGGTTAGACAAGAATTTACAACTACTAATAAATACACATTTTCATTCTCTTTCCTAGGTATGGATTTAACATTGAATGCATTGAATAAGAAAAGTAAACCCCATACCTCCTATTAATAGTTTTTGAGGTGAGATAAATTGCAGTTAATACTATTTCTTACTTGTCTCACAATGATTTCAGACTCACCATAAAATTTCAATTGCTTAATCTTCATTTCGATATCATTTTTTAATCCAAAAATCATGGCTTCATATTCCATTGTATTTTTGGTGCAAGTGTATGGTTTTGTTGAGGATCGATTAAAACACAACCAACTCTTACTCCTTTAGATTTGGATCCATTGAAATGCAACTACCAAAAGTTAGTATATACTTCTATGTTAGTTTCATTGCTATTATGTAGGTTATTTACAATATTTACAACATTTTCATTCACAACAATGATGCAAGGATGGAAGCATCCAAATGTTCATCATATTTCTAGGGGGGATTATAGAAAGAAGTTCCTAACCTAGTCTCAATATGCATAATGGGTTCATTCTTTTCTTATAAATCTATAACCGTGTTTCATTTTATTTTCCCAATCTACTTGTATTGGGTTGGGATTCCCCTTCCATAGCAACCAAAGATGTGATCAATGTGTACAAAAGTATCCATTCAACTTTTATGACCAGTCTCTAATTATAGGCATTTCATATGCTTCAAGGATGTTTACTACTACAATTTCAACGCCTTGATGGATCCTTGGGTCTACAACCACTTGTATAAAAATGTCCTTTAGCTCTCCCATTAATTTTAAATTAGATCTATTACAATATATGATTTGTGGGGATGACTTAATAGGTTTGGCATTCAATTTCATAGATATGGAGTATGGAATTACAATTTCCCATGCACTTGAGTCAACAAAACAATTATGTACATTTTTGTTGAAAATTTGAAAACCGAGAAGTTTTTTTTTTTTTTTAGATCTATATTTATTTACCACAATTGAATTAACATGAGATTTTTTGTTGGGAGTAGAAATGCTCGATGTTTTCAACAACGATTCACATTATTGGCTTATCCTGAGTAAATCATGCAATAATATGTTAGCATTAATCTTTTTTATGTCATCCACTATATTATAATTGACTTTAGGGATGGAAGCGGATGTTGAAGAAGAGGTGAGGGAACTTGTCTTATTGGTTGAAGGATTTGGGTGAGTAGCAGGGGTAGTGTCCTGTTGAATTGTGTTCCTTAAATGATTGTCTCTTTTCCCATGAATAACTTTAACTTCATTGAGTTCATCTTCTTCTTCCTCATTATTTTAAATACCTATGGTATTTTCCATCAATAATATATCCTACAAGACCATGGTTGTAGAGGCTTGAGGGTCTTTCCTTTTTTAGTTTCAGGCTGAGGTTCAATGGCCTCTCGGGTGAAGGATTGAAAAGTGTTTATAAATTCAAGACATTCCTTTTCCCCATGATTAGTCTTTTGAAACCTATAGTGATGTTCCATGGTTATCTCACTCAAATCCAACTGAAGGTAATAGGTGCAAAAGCAATTTTGGTTGCTTGGTTATGTTAGAAAAAACAGGATCACAGAACAATAAAATAAAACAAATGCAGAAATAAAACACAGAAGATACACAATACAATAGAGACATAGATAAACATGATTCACCCACTGTGGGCTACGTCCACCAGATAAATTGCCAGGTCCTTACTTTATTATTATCCAACAAATGAAGGGATACAACCTACAACAAACCCGTTGTAACTTCCTCTTCTTTCTCTCACAGTCTCCTCTCACAGAATACAATATTTGCTATCATACATAGCCACAATAAATTTCCCTCATAAAAGAGGGTTGCCTTCTAGGGGAAAAAACCCTAACATAACTTCTACCGTCAAATCTGTGACCTTATAATGAATGGTCCATATTTACAATGAAATTACAATATACATTTACAAGGCAACAGGGGGGTAACCCCCCATGGAATCCCCTGCATGGATGAGTGTACATTCTTCTGGGTTGTAAAGTCTTCATGGGGTATAAACATGGCTGAAAACAAAGACCTATGAATCAGGTAGATAATCAGGCTCCACAACCAATAGGTTAGTATTTGGCTTTTGGTAATATTTGAAACATATATTCCCTAGGTTTCCTTCTCTAGTGTTCCAATGGTGTTCATGAAATCATTAAAGTTTTTATAGCAACCGTCACACTCTCTCTAGCTTAGTGGCCTTGATCATCGCTCTTGGAATCTGCATTTGTGGAAATCTTAAGAAAGGTGATAGATGTGTTTTTGCTAGTTGTTTGGGGAAGAGTATTTAAAATTTTTTGTTAAGGGTTGGAGTTTCATGTAGTGTTGAAATCTCCTGCTCTATTTTGATAGATTTCTTGTAGGCTTATTCAAGTGTGTGCTTGTTAAATTGTGCGATAAACATAACTACTATGGGGTTTGGTGTTGAGAGGTAAAACTATAAGATCAAATCTCAGGTGGCCTTTGATTTGTAGGGATGTGAATATATAAGGTGCTAAATCTTGTATTTAAATTTCTTGCATTTTCCTTCAGATCTATTTTTAACTTAGTATTTTATAGGGTTAATGACCCAAGGTTTCATCATCACCAAATTCACTCACAAAAGCTTCTTTGAATTCATCCTAGTTATGTATGGAGTTAATAGGTAGGCTAAAAATCCATGTAGAGGCTCGACCTATAAAGGTAAATGGGATAGGTATGCATACAATGTCCTAATATTCAAAATTCAAATAGCTTGCATGGAAGACTTTAGGTGGTCCTTGACTATATATCCTCATCTAGGTTAAATTTAGGGAGGTATCTCTTAGCATTGTCGATAATGTCATGGAAAGGTCCCACCAAATCTAGAGCATTAGGGGATAACCATGAAAGTTGTTGATTTGACATGTTTTGATTGGGTGGATGCTATTGATTTCCAGGCTAGATGAGTGATACTATAGTTTGAGTAGGATTATGCATGAATTCATGGATATCTCTTTTGAGTAGTTGGCATTATTTGTGAAAAAGATTGTTGATTTCAAGTTCTATATTTTTTATTGGATATATACAATGGGATCTATGATGAGAATTTCAACAAGTTCACGACAAGGGTTTTCTCTGTGTTCCTTCCTATGACACCTATATGGTGACAATTTAGAAACAAGAGGTGGGATTCCATTTTACCCATTGAAATTTTTGATAATCATTTGAAATGCCTCCAAAAGGTCTTGTCTATCGAAATCAAACTTGGATTGTTCAAGCTCTTGGGTTTCTATAAATGCAGTGTATTCCAAATGGGGTTCCTATTTGTTGACGACGATTTTTTTCAATAGGACTTAGCTAAGAAAGCATTGCCAAGCTCCCTCTCCAGTCTCAATACTTGCACAAGTTTCTCTTATTCTCATTAAATGTTGGCGCATTGCTCTTAGTGAATTTATTATGATGCTTGAATTATTTCTAAGCAGATCCCTTTACTCACTCCTTGCATTATTCTCACCCTCTTATTTCACCAATGACACACATGTCCAAAGACCCTTATGTCGCCATTATTGATTTATGCACTTTCCATATTCCTATGATTAACACACTGAAACCATTTTTTTTTTAAACTATTACATATCACACCTCATGTCACATTACCTCATAAATGTTGTGCCATTATTCCACTCCCTATCCATTCTTCAAAAGTAAATATATTATCATGTTTACTTTTCATTAAGGCTCTATAATTCTATACCCAGCATACATCACTTTTTCAAGATTTTTATCATGTGCCTTCCTTTAATATTTTAGTTGTCCCATAAAGTTATACCACTTCTTTCTTAGAGTTATAACTTTAACATCATTTAATGACAAAGAGGAAACATATTAAAATAATAATTTCCACATGGATTATCTTATTTTAGAAGGAAACCTATGACCTCACAAGGTTTCATATTGAGGAAATGTGATAATGTATACCAAACTCTTGTTGAGGCTCCATATGTAATTTTTTTTGATGACATGGGATCGTATGATGCTATCTTTTAGACATCTTGACAAATCTATCAATTGGGACAATCTATGCATATTAGCAAGCAGACAAAGAAACAATAACTTCCTCAAGGCCATGGGCATAGAGTAACTGATATGGCATTTAATGGTGATCAAGTTGGTCTTTTAGAAAGCCGAGTTGTGTTGGATTTTTCTTCATTTGAAGCATCATAGAAATGTCTGGCAAGGAAGACGATGGAATAATTAAAGGGAAAATATATTTTTCAATCCAAGTCCTTGGCAAATGGAATTGGTTCACCCATTGGTTTTTTGGCTTGGCACCCCACTTTGATCACCTCTTCTTCTAAGGAAGGCGCAGTGAGAATTCAGAGGAACACTAATTAAACACATCGATTTTGGATTTCGTGTGGAAATCGCAACCGTGATGATTTTTCTTTCATGCACACAATACTGAAGACATTAGACAAATCTGCGTGTATCTAGATGAGCTTGGAAATCTCCAACACACACAAAGATTTTCTAATTTTGAAACTATGGAAGGTATGGGGCATTTCGATAAGATCCTGCAAGAGGCAGATGGTAGTATTCTTCCACGGAGTTTAAGGATATATCTTCCACTAGAGGAGGTGTTTGTTCCATAAAGCTTCCATCCACAGGTGCAATACGGCTATGAAAACCATTGTAGTCACATGTATGTTGACAATATGTCGGGTAAAATACATCCAAAACCTGTAGAAGTAGAAGAAACATAGCTGAAACATAGCGATAAACCAATAAGTCACTTGGAATATATTGCAACTACTGCAGTAGGTTATCTGTTGTCTCCCCACAATTGGCAATTGATAAGTTGAGATGGAGCTTTATCGGTGTGATTCAAGCAAGACAAAGTCTATTATTCAAAGAGTCGTCCCTATCCTAGCAGATCCTTGACACTCTGTTGAATTCATTTATACAACGAATGAATCTGTGCATCAGATCATGGTAAAATAGTAGGGATTTTCGCGCTTTCTCAACTGACTAATCGAAATTGTGATGATGTTCAAGGCTGCACAAAGAAGGGTAAATTTCATGGTGTCGTTGTTAAAAATCCCACTCAGAACATGCCTTCTGGAATGTCAAATCTGTTGCATGAAGCAGGAAGGGCCCATTCGCCAGTTTTTAAAAAACATAACCATCCGAATCATATTTCAATTATCCGCATAAAATTAATTATATTTATCCAACCATATGTAAAACAACCAATGGAAATGATTATAAAACTATTGAGGAGAACGCACAATAAAATTAGTTTTGTGTTAAGTGATGTGTTATGGTCAGTTGGAGTTCAATTACGAAACTGATAACTAAAGGAATGGTCCACACAATGCTTTAAAGGGAACAACGCATAGCCTTTCGGGGGGAGAAAGATAATTCTAGAGAATTCTTAGGAGGACATAAATTTTCTGAAGGAGAGATTATTAGGGAAATAAATTTCTGAGAGAGAACTTTTGGAAGAAATTTCAGAGTAGTATGCTAGTGCTGTGGGTACAGCGCATTTCATTTTTTTCTTACATCTTTAACAGAGATTGACGAAATCATCGACAACAGGGGGTTTTGCGAAGCAAGGAAGAAGATAAGCGAGGATGAGTTTGCTGGCCTTCATAAGGTAAATATTTACTTGTTTACTTTTCTATAATAAGGATCGATTTGATTCGATGCTAATCAATTTTACTATGTAGGTTCTCTCCTTGCGATTCACCACCATGGCTCGATTCCTTCTTGGCTCAACTTTCTTTTTTTTCTTCATGCTTGGTCTTTCTATTGTACATTGTGTCTAGGGGGGCTAAATACCATATACATGGCCCTAGTCTACGCAGAGACTTGCATATTTTGAAGATTATGAATTTGTATGAGAAGTCTTTTAATGAAAATCATTTCTTTTTCGCTCGACACTATCTTCTGATTTTTCTTTAAAATCCTGAGTTTTCCTCATCTTTATTTATTTAACACTTTGATTTCAGTATAAAAAAAACGGTTAGATAAAATCTTTAAAAGACATATTAAACATATTTATTTTGTAGACACTCATGTTTATAAAATTTCATTTACTAGCTAATCAATGTACACAAACTTTTGTTTTAATCTTGTTATTTTTACATACTAATTTAAAATTTTTAAAAAGGGAAAATAAACAAATTATGACTATATTATATGTACATAATTTTCATCACTAACTTGTTAATAATTTTTTTTTGCTTTAGCTTATATTTGTTTTTTTTTTCTTGTTACTTATCACATGCTTCTAAAAAACAAAAAAATATTATATAGTGAAGCCTTCAAACACACATTTCATTTAATAATTTTTTTTTTTTTTATTAATTGATTTTTTTTTAACTTTTAGTTAGCCTTGCTTTAGTTATTATTATTTTTTAAAATAAAACAAAAATATTACCTTTCTATTCAATATTTTTTTCGTTTCTTTTATTAGATTTAGTTTTTGTTACTTCAAGTGTATAGAGTAATTAAATTGTAAATAACATAAAGATCATAAATCAAATAAAAATTAAATATTGTTAAAAAGAAAATTACAAGGTAGCGAAATCTATGCTTGTACTGTAGGTCAAGAGAAAGTTGGCCTAGAGTTCAATGCACTTTCTTGTTCAGGGATTTAAGCTTAGGGTGATATTCCCGCTTCTTCTCACCTAGCCCCACGGGAGGTTGAAAATGTTGATGTTGGAGACTCCTTAGTTTTTTGACATCAACATATTTTTGGCAACCATACTGGGGATAACCGTTCAATGGTTCGTTCCTAGTTTTTGTTTTAATTATTTCAATTTTACTTTTCCTAGACTTCATTGTCCCAACTGATTGGAATCCTGTTTGGTGGTTGTAATATTGTGGTTTTAGCTACTAACCCTGGGAAAGTCGTTCGCAAGTATGCAATGTTTGAGTTTGAAGAAGACCTAAAAAATTCTCCTTGGTTTGTGCCCACTCCCTTGAAGTTCGCTCACCCAGTGAACCCTTTACCTCACAAATTCAAGAATCATTTGCCTCTCTTTCATGGCGATGGAACTGTTATAGTGATTGAACATCTTCGTGCATTTTCAAATGCTTGCACCATTCTCAGAGTAAATAATAATGATAGTTGCATGTTGTTGTTTATGAATTCCCTTCAGGGAAATGTCGCCTCCTTGTTTTCCAACCTTCTTGATAAATGAATCTCTACTTGGTTTGAACTTTCTTACTGATTTACCTCTACCTTTGGGCATTTGGATAATCCTTACGAACATCTTAAGAGGTTTAATCAATTACACATAAAGGACAGTGAGAGAATTCTTACTTTTAATCTTCAGTTTCTCAATTTATACAATTTAATTCCTACTCCCATTCGCCCTACCAACTTGGATTCCCTATTATATTACTATGAACTTCTACCTCCTCTTTACCAATGACGGTTAGAAGAAAAGAATGTTCAAAACCTAGAGCTAGCCCTATCCACTTGCCTCAACTTCGAAGAGAAAATACATAGAACAGGTTACTCCTTTGGTGTTTATGATTCACACCATGAGTTGTATTCTTTAATCCCCGTAATTAAGAGTTTGCATGATCGCATGTTCTTTCTTGAGTCTCAATCTTCAAATCATGTTGGGAGTATATATCGGTAGCCCTCCCTCTCAGGGCCTAATTATGATGAATCAAATGCTAGTGGTCAAGAGAGTGGATGTGAAGAGGATCATGATTATATAATGATGCTTAATGACCAATCCACCTCTCACACCCTTCTTAAACCTCATACTCAAAATCACCTTTCATCTCAAACTTCTTATCTGCATGCATACCATGGAAATTTTGATTATGCAAATGAAGAAATCAATGCTAGCTATGCCAAACCAATTTATGATACATTTGTATTCGATGATGATGCTAATAAATGGCCAATCCCAATTGATGAGGATCAACATGACTTTAATGATGCATGCAATTTTTTTTTCCAAAGATATCTATGAGTTCAATAAAGATCTCGACTTGTATAAAATTATTGTTAATCCTTTGTTTCAATCAAAAGAGGATAAAGAACTTGGCTCCATCGAGCATGTCCCTCCTAGGCATAAATTTTATTTCAATGATAATGACTATTGTAGGGACATTGAAATGTTTTTTAATCCATGTTATGAATTTTCCTCGCAACAGGATAACCATGTTCTTGATAGAAAGATCCATAAAGATGATACTAATTTGTTTGTTGGATTCAAAGATCATTCCTTTGAAGTACACACCCTAAATATTAAATCTAATTCAGTCAATACCTTCATCATTACTGGAAAGCATCTGTTGGTTGGAATGTCTTGGAAGTTGGTGGTCGTTTCTTTTGGATATTGATTAATCATGTCTCCACGCCGAACACATCTGTTGGTTGGCATTTTGGTTGTTCCTCCATGCATAAATTTTTCAAACTCATAAGATCCGCATGCAAAGAAGATTACACATTCCTTTATGCTAAATTTAATCCGACCTAAGTCCAAGGTAGTGGTTTCTTTCCTTTGTAAATAAATCAACAAAATAAAATAAATAAATAAACATAATAATAATACTAAAATTTTTCGGGAAGGGCTAGATTAGTTTTGGGTTTTTTTTCTCGCTTTTACTCAATTTATTTTCTCGCTTTTATTTCTTTTTCTTCCTTTTCATTTTTTCCCTTTCTTACGGCCAAAAGTGATGGAGAAATGATTGGTGATGTTAAAATGTAGGTTATTTGTATATTTTTAACTGATTGACCAAATGTGTTTTGGTAGACAACAGACTTGCAGGTGAACTAAGTTGCCTTCCTTTTTCATGATTACTCGCTTGTCTACCATTCGCTTGCTACACAGGGCATCCTCGCTCCTCAAATTCGTTAGTCCTATCCCCATATTCCTTCTTTCCCTTTCTCTATCCCCTTTATTTTGAGATGCCTCCAACATACACGTTGTGGACGCTCAATGTTTTGGGTATTTCCCTCAACGCATATCCACGACAGTTTTATAGCCTTGTAATCATCTCGTCAAGTTTCAAAGAGTTGTCCTTTTGGGTTATACAACAAGAAAACACCCCCTCATGCTTACCACTTTCCATGAGTTATTCCATGAAGTATCGATCCATGAATCTATTAACATCCATCGTGTCTCCCCCTGTTGTATAACCTGGTCCACCCAACCTTATCATCCTTTCCTTATCCCACATTGAGTCGCCCTCAGTCCTGCCATTACCCTTCCTTTCCCCTTTCCTGCAAAGAACCAATGATCGTATGTTATTGTTTAAAGCTTGCACGCCACTATAAGCGAAGCACATCTGTTGGTTGGCAATTGTTGACGACGATTTTTGTCAACAAGACTTAGCCAACAAAGCATTTCCAGGCTCCCTCTCCAGTCTCACTACTTGCGCAAGTTTCGCTTATTCTCGTTAAATGTTGGCGCATTGTTTTTAGTGAATTTATTATGATGCTTGAATTATTTCAAAGCAGAGCCCTTTAATCACTCCTCGCATTATTCATGCCCTCTTATTTATCCAATGAAACACATGTCCAAAGACCCTTATGTCGCCATTATTGATCTATGCACTTTCCATATTCCTATGATTAACACATTGGAACCATATTTTTTTTTAAACTATTACATATCACACCCCATGTCACATTACCTCATAAATGTTGTGCTAGTATTCCACTACCTATCCATTCTTCAAAAGTAAATATATTATCATGTTTACTTTTCATTAAGGCTCTAT
>JZKD02S1630528.1:144312-159412 GCA_000966675.3 Picea glauca
AAAAAAAAACTAAAAGGAAGAAACTGTCCTATGCTAACCTACCATACTATATGCATTAAAGAATATTGTGGCAAATCCAATCTAACATAGGATAGCCATACGAGTGATTAAAAGTTGTATATAATATGGTTGATATCCCTTCTGCATAATAGAGATTGTAATATGGGTGGCGCTCCTGGAAATTAAAAAGTTTTTGTTGCAAGGTGGATGATTTGTTGATTAATAGTTGATGCGCACTAAGAATTGAATGAGATCAGAGCAACTAAGTGATGTGCATTTATTGCACATCACCTTTACCCTTACCAATGGAATCCACCATGGTCAACCTATCTTCCAAACATTTCGGCCGTGGTTATGTTCCGACTTCTCAGCAGAAGGAAACTGCTCGGCCAACGCATGCTTAAGACATTTGATTACAGGTATGTTCCTTTTTTGGCCCTTCATGAATCTACTCTGGTTATGAAATGGTTTTTGGCTCAAGTGTATTAGCTGTGCTCTCCTTAAGTATTGCGACTGTGTAATGGTGATTGTAAATGAGATGTTGATGATTCTCTTTGAAATGAGGTTGAAGTCGTGACAGAAATGGGTGTTAGCAGTCAACAAAAACATTGGTTATCCCTGTTGAAAGACCTTGTTAGTTTTGCTAGGTTTTTTTCACGTTTTCGCATTGTTGTAGTTGATCTGCATTTTATTTTATGGGGTTTGTGGCTAAAAGATCACCATGCATCGTACACATGGAAAATGGATTGTTTTCATCACCAGGGATCACAAACTGGGTTGTTCTTCCTGTTCTTAATCGACCTGTCCTTACCGCACTGTGGTGGTGGTTCGATCAAAAGGCATGAGGGTTATACCCTGAGTGTGTTGAATTATATTTTCCATACCAAGATTGGCTCTACCTTTTTCTGCGGTGGCTATCAAGCGAACCCTTATTTTCCCCAGTCTGAAGTTCCACAGAGAAAAACTGTCTTGTCTGTCCAGTTGCAATGGGTTATTATGGGTTGGAAATATGGTTGATTACTTTGAATATGGATTGGCCCAGTCAGTAGTATGGAATTCGTTTTGTCTTAGCATATAGTTACTGCCTCCCTGATGATGATGTTAAGCCCTGCATTGCATTCACACTTTCAGATTACACAATCACCCTCCTTATATAAAAAAATTAGTATTGTTAATGAAGAAGGCCTTTGCTCCGAGTCGATTTGATGTGTAAATACACATAGCTACTATAGTCTGTTCGGTTGTTTGATTTTCACTCACAGTGGAGAATTGTTGATTGATGTGCAACCACTGGTAATTACATTTATGGAGATTTGAATGATAATTGGCATTGGTTATGAATGTTGGGTGTTGCCCACACATATCGCGTCCTGTAAATAGGTTTTTCAAAAATAAATTATTAGCATGGTAACTATGGTCTTCTTTTGAAACGAATGATTATTGGATTGGATGTATCTATGACATCTTTTGTTTGTTGTGTGATTATTGGGAAGGATACCCTGTGGTTTTGTCAGCTGCACACCGCGTGTAGTATGGATGACTTGTTTCCATACTCAGTGAAACCCACTAATTTTTAATTGTGTTATTTATTGCAACTGGCCATTGTTGATGAAAATCGTGTTGGGTAGGTAGCTCAGCTTTTAAGTCACCTTGGATTGATTATTTGCGAGGGAAGAACTTCATTTCTTGGGAAAGATACTCTTGCATAGCTGGTGTCTAATTGATGGCTGTTGATTGTATCATGAGTTGTCATTTCCAGGCATGTAATTTTGGTCTTTTACTATGTAGATATATGAGAACGAATTTCGTTGCAATTCCTTGTTAGCTCTATTGCAGGAATAGTGACTTCGTTGATTTGGAATCATGATTTTGGAGTATAGTTGTGGATTGAAAAAATGACTGAGTAGTGATTGATTTTTATAGTAATAGATTGGAAATGGTGATTGTTCGCAATCTGTTATAAAATGCAGATTGTGAGAACAATGTCCCCTGCAAATCGTATGGGAAAACTTATTGTTCTACAATAACATGGTGTTAAAGTTTGATTAATGTACAATAAACTCGTTAGATGTATAAGAATCGTTATTTAATCAAATGATTGTTGATGAAATGGTACATCTAGTCTTACTGTAGAACGTTTTATGGATTGCTGGATTAATTTCATGAACATTAGTTGTTTTCTTCCCCTTCCATGATCTCACTTTCCGCTAATTACAAACCCCTCACGTATCCCATATCCCTCTTTCACTCCCTATTCTGAGATTAATTACAACAAGGGTTTCCTGTGTTAAGATAGATGAAAGTGGCAGTGTTTTGGGTGGATTGCAATGATGTTTGATTGACTTGTTTTACAGTTGATTGTTGTTACCATTGAACAGTAACCATGTTTTCCCTCCATTATATCATATTTTCTCTCAATACAATCCCCTCACATATCCCAGAACCCCGTTTCACCCCCTGCTTGTTGATTAATAGAAAAGCAATTTGTATGGATTGGATTGCATGAGTTTAATATATTTCTGAGCCAAAATCTATTTCATATTTGTAAGAGTTGTCATGTATGGTTATTTAAAAGATAATTTTGCTAATCAATCATGCATACAGGGATGTGCTATTCAAGTAAAAGGATAAAAACAAAATCCTATCACACCTTTATAAAAAATAAGAACTAAAGGAAAATAGCATCAGTAAGGAAAAATATGATTTTGAGTTTTATTCTATCTATCATCTTATGACAGTTGACTTCAAGGATCTTGGACAACGTGTTTTTTTGGATATATGATTACTATTTTGAAATGGCTTCAAATTTCATAAGCTTAAAATACCAAAAAAGAATATGTCGAGGGGAGACACAAGGAGGTATGTTTTGATTAACTAAGAGATATGTTATGACTATTAAGATTGTTATAAACAAAAGGAAGTCACAAGGGGTCCCACCTACTAGCTATTATTATTATTTATGACCCTTATTGTAAATTTTCCTCTTTCCCTAACTAAAGTTAGTTGAGTCTTTTAATTAACTTAACTAATGAATTGGTTCAACTCCTTCAACCAAATTCTAGTTTGTTAAAATAAAAAGGGAAGGGAGGAACAAGAGGAGGATAGAAGCACACAACATGCTAAGGTTTGCTCTTTGAGTTTATGTTGAGATAGTTCAGTTTTCATTCATTCATATATTCATCATAGCCTAATTCTCTTTTGTGATAACAGGGTCTTATTGTAGACAACAATATTAAGGGTTGAATCAAATCATTCAGACACTTGTTCTTCAGAGGTGTTGATCTATCTTTGATAGTCTATGTAGACTTGTCTGTTTGTGAATTAACTTTCATGACTGATAAAGGCTATTGTGCAGAGTCGAGTGGGAAGAAATCTGTGGCAAGCTGATCCAACTTTTAGAGTTTAGTTTTGGTTTTTTGTCAGAGGTCCTTTTGCATGTTCCATCGAGGATTTCTAAGTTTGACTTTGGTCCAAGATTTCTGTGTGAAGTTTTGTAAAGACAATGACTCTTTGGTGAATTGGAATGAAATAAAGAATTGGTTTATGTCTCATCTATCTTGATTATGATCTTGGTGTCTTTACTTCTGTTATTATATTTATTTCAGCAACTTATATTTTCAGAAAAATACATAAAAAGTGAATTTTCAGCAAGCTTTTTGTTGATAAAAGACTAGCCTAAGAATTTGTAATTAATACTTGTGAGTTAGGATATATATTTTTGTTGGCTATAAACATAGGGTGATATTCTCATCTACTTTACTTTAGCCAAGTGAAGTCTAAAAATGCTTGAGTAAGATCAATTCATATCTTGTCCTCAACATTTATTTGGCGACCATACTGGGGAGATCTTCGATATCTCTCTGGTTAAATTCTATATTTGATTTTTCATCAATACATCTTTCTTTTTGTTTTGATTCTTTGACTGTTTTGCTATTCATGACTGTTCCTGTTGCAAGACAGCCCAATCTTGTTCCCAATCTCCAAGACCATACCAACATTGCTTTGAACCTGTTTCATACTATTTTAGACACTACTAGAACCTGTGCCGAGCTTAATCGTTCTTGGCCAACAATTGAAAGAGATATTAGTGTTCAAGAACAATTGGAAGCTAGACGTAGGCAACCTAGAAATCAACAATAACTTTTTGTTTCTTCAGTTTTGGCCTTTCTTTCATGTCCTTAGATTCTCGTGCTTCTAGAAGAAGAAGAGGCTTGTCACCTCAAATCAATCCTATTGCTGAAATAGGAAGGAGAAACATTGTGTTATCCACCCAACAAAGTTCTCTAAGGAGAACTTTATGTGATTCGTCTAGCTCGTCTTTCTTTCCCTCATTTATCATCCACAAGATGGCATCTAGTGGTGGCTCTGGTGGCATTGGAAGTGCTCCAAATTCCCAATCTAAATCATCCTTAGTGATTGGTAGCTTGTACAACCACCATATCCCTGTCCAATCTACTACCAACCCCACCAACGTCATTGAAAAGTAGGGCCTTTTTCATTTCGAAGAAGATGCCATGACCACACCGTGGCATGTGTCCTCTCCTCTTAACCTAGCACCTGCTACTCGCCCGCTTCCGAAGTTTAAAGAGCATTTGCCTAAGTTTTCAGGAACTAACATTGTCAGTACCAATGAACACCTAGTGGAATTTTCTAATGCTTTTCATAACATAGGGGCTAACGACAATGAAACCTGCATGCACTTGTTTGTCAATTCCTTGGAAGGAAAGGTTGTGACTGATTTCTTCGACCTTCCTCCTAAGATCTTGCCTACTTGGGAGGATTTGATTTATTGGTTCCAATCCACTTATGGGCAATCCAAAAGCCCTGCCGAGAAGTTAAGGGAATACAATAACGTCACTTACAAAGATGGTGAGACCATCAGGTCTTTCAACTTGCATTTCACCAAGTTGTATAACCAAATTCCTGAGCTTATCTTCCCTTAGAACCAAGCCGCTTTCATGCATTACTACAATGCATTTCCTTCTCTTTACTATCATAGTATCGAGGAAAAAGTCGTTGAAAATCTTGGTTCCACCCTGCACACTTGCTCAGAGTATGAGGAACAACTTGAACGAACTGGTTTACCCCAGGGAGAATCAATTAGACAGATGTATATGTCTGCTCTTTTACAACTGGTATAATATATGAACAATCGTATGATAGATTTTGAGCGAAAGGGTACTGTCACCCCTCTCACCCCTAGAGCTTCATCCTCTTCGACCCCTCCCTTTAGAAGTCCGGTTGAAAACAATTTTCAACTTAAGGCTATCCTGCCTGGGATTTGGTGTGACTTTTGCGAGGAAAACCATGAAGAGACCACGTGTGAGGTAAGGAAGAGTGCCAGAGACAAGATCTTTGGTAAGAGACCAGAAGCTACTATCGCTGTCCTAGATTTTTTCGAGCTAGAAGATGTCATGGTCATCAATGCTAGAAACAAAACCTATGCCCCAAAAGGCAAAATTGACCCTCCTCGTAGTTCTTCTAAACTGATTTCATCTTCAACCGCTGTCACGCCCCAGGTTCCCAAAGTTCCTGAGAGTCAAGGGATCACTCCTCCTACCCCCTCTTCCAAATACAATATCTTGAATCAATTGGCCAACATCAAGGCAGATGAAACCCTCCTAGACATGGTTTTTGTCCCTGAACAATAGATGCATCTGAAACGATTCATGGAAGGAAAAGATTTCGTTGTAGCCAATCTTTCCGAGGAGGTAACTAAAGAGGATCCTTCTATAAATAAAATAGGTGTACAATACTTTAGATACCTTGTAAAAAATCCCCCTTTTTATATTTCTGTAAAAATCATGGATAAAATTGCCCATTGTTGCCTCATTGATGGTGGTTCAGGCCCAAGTGTGATGTCGAAGATTATTATGGAAGAAATAGGCTTGTCTTGTACAGATGGAAGCACCAGAAGCATGCTCTCCCATAATAATATACAACAAAAGACCATAGGTGAGATTAAGGATGTGACCTTAGTTTTGTGTGCTCACCCTGAAATAAGGATGACCCTCAGCATTCAGGTAATTGATATGCCTATAAGAAATTACTCAATTGTTTTGGGGAGAGATTGGAAAGCCTTAACAGGTGGATACCTCTCACTTGACGGAACACATTTATCTGTTCCTCAGAAAGAAAAAAACATTATAGTTCTTAGAGAAGGAAGGATATCCCCTTATATCGAGCGCGTTCCACAACCTAATGTAAACTATCTCGAAGAGGACCTAGGAGTATACTCTATCTTTGCTGAGGAGGATAATATTACTTTGGAACAAATCAATTTAGATGATGGTATATGGCACATGCATTTTGATGGTTCATGCTCTAATGAGGGAAATGGTGCTGGTGTTTTCTTAATTTCGCCTGTAGGGAAGATCCATAACTTTTCTTATAGGTTTGAGTTTTCTTGCACAAACAACATCACCAAATTTGAAGCCCTATTATTAGGCATTGAAAATGCATATAATCTTGGCTGCGGTCACCTATCCGTTTTTGGGGATTTTGAGCTTGTTGTTAACCTTGTACGGAAGATTTATTCCCCTAGCAACAAGTTGATGAAACGATACACCCAAATGGTTCGGGCTCTTATCTTGAACCTATTATCTTTCAATATCACTCACGTAAAGAGGGAACTAAACTCCATGGCCGACCGGTTGGATGTTTTTGCAGCTTCTCCTACTCGACAACTTCTGCCTCATAGACCTAATTGTACCTTTCAATCCCTATATCGTCCACATATTCCCGACAATGTAGAATCTTGGCAGGGCTTCCCCAACGATGAGAGCATTTGTACTTTTATCCAAAATGAACCTTTTAAGCCTAAGGATATTATATCCATGGAAGATAACAATATTCCTAAAGGCTTGACCCCTTTAGAGAGTTCATTTTCTTCGAGTGATGTAGGCAACAAGAAAAAACAAAAGGAAGAAGAATAAAAAAGGAAGGTGGGTGAGACCATCTCCTTGAACATTAGGACACCCAAGACTCCAAAGAACGTGAAAATAGGTGACAAATGTTTAGATGAAGAGAAGGAGAAGTTTGCCAAGTTGCTTAGTGAATTTCAAGACATTTTTTCATGGTCTTATGAGGATCTTCGTGGTTTTGATCCTGGTATTATGCAATACACCATCCCTATTCAGGAAGGCATAAAACCATCTAGGAAAAAACAAAGACCTATCAACCCTATGCTAGAAGCAACCATTCAAAAGGAGTTGGAAAAACTTTTGAAGGTTGGAGTTATCTTTCCAGTCAAGTATTCTGAATGGGTCTCAAATCTAGTCCCTATTTGGAAAACAACTGGTCAGATTAGATTATGCATTGATTTTCACGCATTAAATCGAGCTAGTATAAAGAACCACTTCCCTCTTCCCAACATGGAAATGATTTTGCAACAGGTTGCAGGGTCACAAATGATGTCCTTACTTGACGGGTTTTTCGGTTACAACCAAATCAAGGTAAAGAGGGAGGATAAATATAAAACTACATTTATTACTCGTTGGGGTACCTTTGCTTATGAATGTATGCCATTTGGTTTATCTAATGCAGGTGCCACCTTTCAAAGAGCTATGCAATTAGCATTTGACAATTTGATCGGTAAGATCATTCAGATATACCTTCATGACTTAACAGTTTACTCTAAAATCTGATCAGATCATTTTGGCCATTTGAGAAAAGTTCTCATGCAGTGTAGAAAATTTGGAATTTCCCTAAACCCTTCCAAGTCCTTTTTTGGTGTTACCGAAGGAAAGCTCCTTGGACACATTGTCTCTGATTCAGGAAAAAGTATCGACCCTGAAAGAGTCACTGCTATCCTTAACCTTCCTACTCCTACTTCCAAGAAAGAAGTTCAAGCCTTTATGGGAGTTATTAACTTCATCCGTAGGTTTGTTCCAAATTTTGCAGTGATGGTCAAGCCAATCCATAATCTGCTTAAGCAAGACCATTCTTTTTCTTGGACTGATGAGGTTGGAAATTATTTTGAAGGGATTAATAAATCAATCATCTCCGCAACAGTTTTGGCGAAGCCGGATTTTGAGAAGGAATTCATGATTTATACTAATGCCACTAAGGAGGCAGTTTCTGTTGTCCTTATGCAAGATGATGGTCAAGGAAATGAAAAACTTGTATCTTACATGAGTCAAAGTTTGTCCAATGATGAATTTAAATACTCTTTTATTGAGAAACACACTTTTTCTCTTGTTAAGGTTGTTGAAAATTTTTGCCACTACATCTTAGGTAAGCATACGTTGGTAAAAGTCCCTTTACTCTTTTATTGAGAAACACACTTTTTCTCTTGTTAAGGTTGTTGAAAAGTTTTGCTACTACATCTTAGGTAAGCATACATTGGTAAAAGTCCCTTTACCCGCTGTTAAGTTTTTGCTCTCACAAACTTATCTTTCAAGAAAACTTGCGCATTGGCTTTCCAAGATCCAGGAGCATGATTTAAATATCATGACTTCTACCACTATCAAGGGATGTGACTTAGCCCTTCACTTGGCTCAACATACTGAGAATGGTGAATAAATTGATGAAGAAGATAGTTCCCTTTCAACTCTCTTTTACATTGATGATCAGACCCTCCCTGTGTATGAACATCCTTGGTACAAAAACTTGGTTTATTATTTACAGAACCAAAGATGTCCAGATAACTTAGATACTCACCAAAGGAGAAGACTTCGTCTTGAATCTGCAAGATATGCCATTATAGGAGACCTATTATTTCGAAGATCTGCTGATGGTGTGCTACTTCGCTGTGTAAACAATGAAGACGTACATAAATTGTTGCAGGAAGCCCACGACTCTTGAAGCTCTGTCATTCATGTAGGAGGTCATTTTTTTGCAAAGACCACTGCCTTCAAGATTATTAGGAAAGGATATTATTGACCTTCGGTCTTTCGTGACTCTTATGTTTTTTCGAGGTCTTGTGACAAATGCCAAAAATTTGCTGGGAAAGAACGCCTTTCAGCCATGCCCTTACAATCAGTCTTGCCATATTTTCCCTTTTCTAAGTGGGGATTGGATTTTATTGGTCCTATTAACCCTCCTTCTTCAGTTGGGCATGTTTTCTTCTTGACAACCAAATAATATTTTACTAAATGGGATGAAGTTATCCCACTTAAACATTCCACATATGATCAGGTAATTTCTTCCTTGAAAATAATATTTTTTCTAGATTTGGTCTTCCGTTGGAAATTATTACAGACAACGGCCTCACTTTCATTTTTGCTAAGATGACTCAGTTTCTAACCAAATTAGGGGTTAATCATTTCACGTCATCATCTTATTATCCCCAAGGAAACGGGCAAGCTGAGTCCACTAATAAAAATATGGTAAGGATCATCAAACGACTCATCGAAGATAAACCTCACCAATAGCACACTCTCCTCACTTATTCCCTCTGGGGAGATCGAACTACTACCAAAGTAAGTACTGGTTGTACCCCTTTTCAACTGGTTTATGGTCAAGAAGCCCTTCTTCCAACCGAGATGGAACTTTCTTCCTTAAGGTTGATGCTATAGACTGAATAATTAAATTCTTTGGATGTTTCACAAAGAGTAAATGCATTACTAGATTTGGAAGAACAAAGAATGTTTTCTTTGGACAATATTAAAAGGAGACATCAGACCGTTAAGACATATTTCAACAAAAGAGTCAAAACTGTCAAGTTTAAGGTCAATGAAAAGGTTCTGATGTGGGATTTGGCTCACGCTGATAGAGGAAGACATTCAAAATTTCAGAAATTATGGTCGGGTCCTTTCAAAATCGCTTTTGTCTTAGGAACAAATTCTTACATTCTAAAATATTTGCAGGAGTGACTGTTTTCCTACAACACTAATGGTTCCCACTTAAATAATTTTGTGGAACCAATGTGAAAAGCTCTACGCTGTCTGGATTTCTTGTATTCTAGTAACCTAGCTCTATTTTCTGATTTTCGTTTTTTTTCCTGCTCACAGTTTTGTTTTATGTTTTAAGTTTTCCTACTGCCTTTACTTTGCTATCACTTTATTTCCGCCCTTTCAGTCTTTTGCAATTTTATTCTTTTGAGCTCTGTTTTAGGTTATCTTGTTGTTTCAATAGAGAATAATTTGTTGGATCATATTTTCCATGGTGACACTCCTACAAGAATTATTAGTCAATCACAATCAATCTTACACAACTGTTATGATGTCGTCTCCGAAGGTCCCTTGAAATTGTTATATATTTCCACTGTTGTCTTATAAAGAATTGGTTATCTCCTGTTTCTTCTCGCCATTTCTTCATCCATTGAGTTAAGAGAAAATATGGAAAATTTCCCTCAAAGGTTAAAGAACAATTTCCAGCTGATAGATTATGCATACAGTGGTAAAACCCTTCATACTTAACATCTTTCATAAGTTATTCCCGAATTCCCGGTCATCTTTCCATTAAATCTGATCACTTCCCCTTGTTGCAAAATCATTTGAGTTACGTCTTCTTGAGATTACTATTCTTGGTCTGTGAAACCATGAGTTCTGAGTCCCAACCTGTTAAAAACAAATTTCCCCGTGGAGTCGTCGGTTTGTTGACGATTGAAAACATCAACGTAAACTTCACCCTCAAACTATTGCTAAAGCCTATTATCATATAAGACTAAATAATGCTAGTAGGTGGGACCCCCTTGAAATTTTGAAGATCAAGTCTGGTGTTATTCGACACTACTCTCGTGGCTAACAATATCTTGTTTTATTGGATAATGGATCAGGCATTTTATACAGTCTTCCCTTGCTGTTTCAAGATCAAGTTATACCAAAAATTTTCAGGGTTTCATTGTTGATTGTTCTTGGATTTAGGACTTGTGACACCTGCAACAAGCACATGTTAGTAATAACAATTGACAAAAAAAAAAACTAAAAGGAAGAAACTGCCCTATGCTAACCTACCATACTATATGCATTAAAGAAGATTGTGGAAAATCCAATCTAACATAGGATAGCCATACAAGTGATTAAAAGATGTATATAATATGGTTGATATCCCTTCTGCATAATAGAGATTGTAATACGAGTGGCACTCTTGGAAATTAAAAAGTTTTTGTTGCAAGGTGGATGATTTGTTGATTAATAGCTGACGCGCACTAAGAATTGAATGAAATCAGAGCAAGTAAGTGATGTGCATTTATTGCACATCACCTTTACCCTTACCAATGGAAGCCACCATGGTCAACCTATCTTCCAAACATTTCGGATGTGGTTATGTTCCGACTTCTCAGCAGAAGGAAACCGCTCAGCCAACGCATGCTTAAGACATTTGATTATAGGTATGTTCCTTTTTTGTCCCTTCATGAATCTACTCTGGTTATGAAATGGTTTTTGGCTCAAGTGTATTAGCTTTGCTCTCCTTAAGTATTGCGACTGTGTAATGGTGATTGTAAATGAGGCATTGATGATTCTCTTTGAAATGAGGTTGAAGTCGTGACAAAAATGGGTGTTAGCAATCAATAGAAACCTCAGTTATCCCTGTTGAAAGACCCTGTTGGTCTTGCTAGGTTTTTTTCATGTTTTCGCATTGCTATAGTTGATCTGCATTTTCTTTTATGGGGTTTGTGGCTAAAATATCACCACGCATCGTACACATGGGAAATGGATTGTTTTCACCACCAGGGATCACTAACTGGGTTATTCTTCCCGTTCTTAATTGGCCTGTCCTTACCGCACTGTGGTGGTGGTTCGATTGAAAGGCACAAGGGTTATACCCTGCATGTGTTGAATTACATTTTCCATACCAAGATTGGCTATGCTTTTTCTGTGGTGGCTACCAAGAGACCCCTTATTTTCCCCAGTCTGAAGTTCCGTAGAGAAAAACTGTCGTGCCTGTACAGTTGCAATGGGTTATTATGGGTTGGAAATATGGTCGATTACTTTGAATATGGATTGGCCCAGTCAGTCGTATGGAAGTTGTTTTGTCTTAGCATATAGTTACTACCTCCCTAATGATGATGTTAAGCCCTGCATTGCATTCGCACTTTTGGATTACACAGTCACCCTCCTTATATCAAAAACTCAGTATTGTTAATGAAGAAGGCCTCTGCTCCGAGTTGATTTAATGTGTAAATACACATAGCTACTGCAGTCTGTTCGGTTGTTTGATTTTCACTCATAGTGGCGAATTGTTGATTGATGTGTAGCCACTGGTAATTACATTTATAGATATTTGAATGATGGTTGGCATTGGTTATGAATGTTGGGTGTTGCCCACACATATCGTGTCCTGTAAATAGGTTTTGCAAAACTAAATTATTGGCATGGTAACTATGGTCTTCTTTTGAAACAAATGATTATTAGACTGGATGTATCTATGGCATTTTTTTTTGTTGTGTGATTATTGGGAAGGATACCATGTAGTTTTGTCAGCTGCACACCACGTGTAGTATGGATGACTTGTTTCCATACTCAGTGAAACCCACTGAGTTTTAATTGTGTTATTTATTGCAGCTGGCCACTGTTGATGAAAATCGTGTTGGGTAGGTAGCTTAGATTTTAAATCACTTTGGATTGATTGTTTGCAAGGATGAACTTCATTTCCTGGGAAAGCTAATCCTACATAGCTGGTGTCTAATTGATGGTTGTTGATTGTATCATGAGTTGTCATTTTCAGGCATGTAATTTTGGTCTTTTACTATGTAGATATATGGGAACGAATTTCATTGCAATTCCTTGTTAGCTCTATTGCAGGAATAGTGACTTCGTTGATTTGGAAGCATGATTGTGGAGTATAGTTGTGGACTGAAGAAATGATTGAGTAGTGATTGATTTTTATAGTAACAGACTGCAAATGGTGATTGTTCGCAATCTGTTATAAAATGCAGATTGTGAGAACAGTGCCCCCTGCAAACCATATGGGAAAACTTATTATTCTACAATAACATGGTGTTAAAGTTTGATTAATGAACAATAAACTCGTTAGATGTATAAGAATTTTTATTTAATCAAATGATTGTTGATGAAATGGTACATCTAGTCTTACTGCAAAACGTTTTATGGATTGCTTGATTAATTTCATGAACAATAATCATTTTCTTCCCCTTTCATGATCTCACTTTACACTAATTACAAACCCCTCATGTATCACATATCCCTCTTTCACTCCCTGTTTTGAGATTAATTATAGCAAGGGTTTCCTGTGTTGAGATAGATGAAAGTGGCAGTGTTTTGGGTGGATCATAGTGATGTTTGATTGACTTGTTTTATAGTTGATTGTTGTTACCATTGAGAAGTAACCATGTTTTTTCCCTCCATTATATCATATTTTCGCTCAATACAATCCCCTCACATATCCCATAACCCTATTTCACCCCCTACTTGTTGATTAACAGAAAAACAATTTGTATGGATTGGATTGCTTGAGTTTAATATATTTCTGAGCCAAAATCTATTTCATATTTGTAAGAGTTATCATGTATGGTTATTTAAAAGATCATTTTGCTAATCAATCATGCATACAGGGATGTTCTATTCAAGTAAAAGGCTAAAAACAAAATCCTATCACGCCTCTATCAAAAAGAAGAACTAAAGGAAAATAACATCAACAAGGAAAAATATGATTTTGAGTTTTATTCTATCTATCATCTTATGCCAGTTGACTTCAAGGATCTTGGACAACATGTTTTTTCGGATATATGATTACTATTTTGAAATGGATTCAAATTTCATAATCTTAAAATAACAAAAGCGAATAAGTCGAGGGGAGACACAAGGATGCATGTTTTGATTAAATAAGGGATATGTTATGACTATTAAGATTGTTATAAACAAAAGGAAGTCACAAGGGGTCCCACCTACTAGCTATTATTATTATTTATGACCCTTATTGTAAAATTTACTCTTTCCCTAACTAAAGTTAGTTGAGTCTTTTAATTAACTTAACTAATGAATTGGTTCAACTCCTTCAACCAATTCTAATTTGTTAAAATCAAAAGGGAAGGGAGGAACAAGAGGAGGATAGAAGCACAAGGCATGCTAAGGTTTTCTCTTTGAGTTTATGTTGAGATAGTTCAGTTTTCATTCATTCATATATTCATCATAGCCTAATTATCTTTTGTGATAGCAGGGTCTTATTGTAGACAACAATATTCAGGGCTGAATCAAATCATTCAGACACTTGTTCTTCAGAGGTGTTGATCTATCTTTGATAGTCTGTGTAGACTTGTCTGTTTGTGAATTAACTTTCATGACTGATAAAGGATATAGTGCGGAGTCGAGTAGGCAACAATCTGTGGCAAGCTGATCCAACTTTTAGAGTTCAGTTTTGGTTTTCTGTCAGAGGTCCTTTTGTATGTTCCATTGGGGATTTCTAAGTTTGACTTTGGTCCAAGATTTCTATGTGAATTTTGTAAAGACAACGACTCTTTGGTGAATTGGAATGAAATAAAGGATTGGTTTATGTCTCATCTATATTGATTATGATCTTCGTGTCTTTACTTCTGTTATTACATTTATTTCAGCAACTGACATTTTCATAAAAATACATTAAAAGTGAATTTCCAACAAGCTTTTTGTTGATAAAAGACTAGCCTAAGCACTTGTAATTAATACTTGTGAGTTAGGATATATATTTTTGTTGGCTATAAACATAGGTTGATATTCCTGTCTACTTTAATTTAGCCAAGTGAAGTCTAAAAATCCTTGAGTAAGATCAATTCATATCTTTTCCTCAACATCGGGTAAACTACGTCCAACACCTATAGAAGCAGAAGAAACATAATTGAAACATATCGATAAACCAATAAGTCACTTGGAGTATATTGCAACTACTGCAATAGGTTATCTATTGTCTCCCCACGATTGGCAATTGATGAGTTGAGATGGAGCTTTACTGGTGCGATTCAAGCAAGACAAAGTCTATTATTCAAAGAGTCATCCCTATGCTAGCAGATCCTCGACACTCGGTTGAATTCATTTATACAACGAATGAGTCTATGCATCAGATCATGGTAAAATAACATGGATTTTCGCTCTTTCTCAACTGACTGATCGAAATTGTGATGATGTTCAAGGCCGCGCAGAGAAGGGTAAATGTCATGGTGTCATTGTTCAAAATCCTGCTCAGAACATGCCTTCTGGAATGTCGAATCTGTTGCATAAAG
>JZKD02S1630539.1:34162-50371 GCA_000966675.3 Picea glauca
TAGACATAATGGAGTTCCTTTCAAAATTTTGTTTTACCATTAGATGGTCCATTAAATTTTAGTGTCTTTATTATCTTTTGAAGATCCAATCAAAAACAAATAAAAATCAAGTTCTCATAATGTCATAATAAAGAAAATTATTGCATATTGTAATAATAGCAGTGTTTTGGTTACTTCAAAACCGATGAATGCCATCTTTAATTCAATACAGACTACTAAATCAACAATTACAAGATTTGATGAAATCTTGTAATTGTTGAAGGAAAAAAATAAAACCATATTTTTGAGCTTATAAATGTCTTATTTTTGCATACGCTTCCTTCATGATTCTTAGCTTACAAAGTCTTTTTTGATGATAAGGTCTTTAGAAAGGAAACCATCCAATTCAAATAGAAGAATTAGACCTATCAATTCAATGAAGCATAAGGACCTGTTGCATCAAAATTCAAGAGGAAGCATTCATGAACCTAGTTTAAAGGTTAAAGTAAACATATGATATAACACTGGTATTTTTCATTGGTTAAAAAAGAAATCAAAACATTAAATAATTACTTTTATGATTTGAAAAATATCATTACTATGAGATCTCTTCTTTCCATAACCTTACCTACATTCGATATAATTTCTCTCTCCATCTCAAAGACTTAATACCATCTACTTGCAATCATAACACCTATTGTGTCTCTTAATTGGTAATTGTTGGCACACTTACTTATACTGAGAGGGAGGGTGAATCAATATGAGATTGATTTTTCTCTTTTCACTATACTACACTTTTCATTTCATTACTTTACCAACCATAAGCAATCAATAAGAAATACATACATACATACAATGCATAGTGCACAAAGAATTAACGTGGAAACCCAAATGGGAGAAAACCACGAGAAAATTTTATTGAAATATATTCATAGGAAACAACTTGCTACATACACCAATATGTTACAATGTTTGCATGCACCCACATGAAAGAGACACCAATCCCTTCACCTAAGCAACCAACAACACATGTAGACACCAACCTACGGTTACAATATTTGCAGGCACCAACCTACCAAAGACACCTTGCAAGGACCAACCCGCATTAAACTCTCCACTTGTTAACAATCAACGAGACATATGATGTTCTTTGTTTGACCTTGCACCTCCCTGCCACCCTTAGACAATTACATTTCACTCTCTTTAATTCACGAACTGCATGCACACTTCATACTCCTGCACTTTTTGTCTTGCTCACTTATTTTCTCATACATAACCCAGAGCTACCTTAAGAAAATGCTAAAGTCAAACCCTGCACAGATCAAATTCCCCAAACATCCCTTTGTTGTTCATTCCCCTTGATTCTTATATCTCTTGCAACCTCATAGCCTCACTTCACCTACACACTCTAAAATAGAATAGGGTATCATTATTTATAGGAGTCTCTATAGGACATTTTTATCAGTCGGACCTAGGTTGATTAGAAACAGGGCTACCCATCAACTAATGCCTAGAAATATGTGATCTATTCACTGACCACCAGGTTAACGGGGCCACTGAGCCATCGGACTCTACAAACATACACATGACACCCTTTAACCTTAGCTTCGATCTTGTTGAAATCTTTGCTTGACAGACACAAGTCTGTCATTTGACATTTCGTTAACCATTTCACCACCCACCAAGGGAAATGGACACTTAATTCATTTTAGTTAACCGAATTTAATTTTCCTAGGTTAACCTGCCTCTAACCGGGCACTGGGACTATCGAGTCACTGTCCCACCAAGCCCCTGGGTCTTTAGCATTGCACTGATACTTAGATCTAGTTAACCCTGGTCTCATTACATAGGCCATCGGGCATTGATCTCCTCCCTTCAAAAAAAGACACTTTTCAATATGAGTATGGTCCAATTCCTTCAATCTTAGTCGTTGATCTCTTTGATTAACGATCAGAATTCAACCACGCTCTGGTTCACAATTCTTCACCAAAATTAATGTTTAACTGGACCACCATGGGAATAACTCATCTACACCTTGTGTCTCGACCACCAGGACACCGTACCACTAGGGCACCGAGCCACCTAACCACCAATCCACCCG
Organism: Picea glauca; assembly: GCA_000966675.3. Lineage (NCBI taxonomy): Eukaryota > Viridiplantae > Streptophyta > Pinopsida > Pinales > Pinaceae > Picea > Picea glauca. The sequence continues at coordinate 36,243 of JZKD02S1630539.1, forward strand.
AAAAATTTATTCACCACGCTTTCAAACAGTAACTTTAGGTCTAGTTATGTTGGCATCCGATATTCAATATACCTGATACTTGAAGTTCGATATCAGATATCATATTCATATTTAAGCCAAAACTCACATACATTTGTTGATGTCTAGATATCCATTGAACCAATATCTAATATACCAAATACTTGCAAATCAACAGTCGTTATTTACTCCAAGACTCATCCGACGGTTGTTGAGATTTAAGGTCAATGCTAAACTCTTCCATGATTCCACCTATGCTCTGATCTTGATAATTGTCTAACCATCCATCAGAGGAAATAACAGGCACTTACTAACACAAAATTTTGAAGGCTGGTCTGATTAGTGGTTTCATTATAGATAGTGGCTCTATTATATTTAGAAGCTCACTAAAGATGGAAAAGTTGCTAAATTACCATGTAAACAACTCTGAACTACAAATATTTATCTTGGACATCTGTAGTTTCCCCCTGTCTTTGACACTAATGATAACAATATTTCCAACAATATCCCCCTTTGTCATTGATGGCAACCCTTAGTCAATTATGATACTCCCCCAATCTGTTGTGACTATAGATCTCACAAAGTGTCTCTCTTAAACTTAATGAGTTTCACAAATTGTTCTCTTATTTAAGTTAATTGCTTCCATATCTACTTCAATTCTTTCTTTTTGCAAGTCTCCCCCTTACTCTTTACTCTCCCCCTTTGACATCAATGGAAAAGGGATTTTCTCCCCCTTACTCTTTACTCTTTACTCCTTACTCTCCATATTTTCAACCAACAATTTTCTTTCTTTCTGCAACTCCCACTGAGCTTGTGCTTATTTTGAAGCACTTTAGTTGTTGGACGACATAGGCTCCACTCCCAGTTTTTGTCTGAGATACTTGAATGTTTCTCTAGAAAGAGATTTTGTAAAGATATCAACAATATGTTCCTTTCTACCAATATATTCGATCTTGACATTTTGTTATGTGACTCTCTCTTAAGAAATGGTATTTGATTGGAATATGCTTTGTCTTCAAATGCATAAAAGGATTCTTTGAAATAATTATGCACTATTATTGTCACACAATATTGATATTGGTTGATTATACTCTACCTTAATATCCTTGAATGTTTTTTTCATCCAAAGCACTTGTGTACAACATGTTTTTGTTGCAATGTATTATGCTTCTGTTGTGGATACAGAAATCAATGATTGCTTCTTTCTTAAACAAGATACTAGATTGTTTCCTAGAAAGAATGCTCCACCACTGGTGATCTTTCTACCATCCACATTGTCTGCCCAATTTGCATCTGTGTAAGTTGCCAAAGTGAAGTTTTAACCTGTGGGATATCATAATCCAAAATCCAAAGTTCCTTTTAGATATCTAAAAATCATTTTCATTGTTTGTACATGTGTTTCCTTTGGCGCAGCTTGAAACCTTTCAACTAACCCTACTTCCTTCATAATATTTGGCCTATGCTACCAATCATTGATCTGTATAGAGTTTGATTTTCTTCCTTTGGTTCATCCTCTTTACTCAATTTACAACTAGTGATCATGGGTGTGTTGGTAGGTTTACAGTCTTCCATTTCAAACTTATTCAACATCTTCTTAATGTACTTGGTTTGTGAAATAAATACCCCTTTACTATATTATGTAATTTGTAACCCAAGAAAAAATGATAGTTCATCAAGCATGAACATTTCAAACTCTTTTTTCATTTCTTTGGAAAATTCTTTAAACATATCATTTTTACTACCACCAAATATAATATCATCCATATAAAATATAATAACTAATCGATCTTTTCCTTCTATTTTGATATAGATATTGCTATCTGCAATTCCTGTTTTGAAACCTTGTTGTTGCAAGTATTTGTCAAGGCTTGAATACCATGCTCTAGGAGCTTGCCTTAATCCATAAAGTGCTTTCTTTAGTCTGCAAGCATGATCTTTATTTTCTGATAATAAGAATCCTTATGGTTGTTCAATGCACACTTCTTCCTCTAGATTTCCATTCATAAATGTTGGCTTGACATCCATCTGATACACTTTAAAATTCTTGAAACTCGCAAATGCCAAAGACATTAGAATGGATTCTAATCTTGCAATATGTGAAAAGGTTTCTTCAAATTCAATACCTTCCACTTGAGAATATCCCTTACAAACTAGTATTGCCATTTTTTTTACTATTTCTCCATCTTCATTTAATGTATTTATGAATACCCACTTTGTACCAATCACATTTTTGTCTTTAGACCTTGGGACAAGTTTCCATGTCTGATTTTTCTCAATTTGGTTCAACTCTTTCTCCATAGCATTGACCCAATGTTTATCAACACTAGCATCTATAAAACATTCAGGATCTATTTTGGAAAACAACGAAAGATTTACCTGTTTCGAAGTGCATGCCAATTTTCTCCTAGTCTGTGTTTCAGAATTTTTATTACCAAGAATTAAGTTTTATGGATGGTTCTTATACACAAACCTTGATGGGACTTGTGTATCTTGGCTTTTTGTTCCCTCTTCCTCTTCTTCATTTTCCTCTTCTTCTTCTTCACTACACTCCATTTCTTTTGTTTATTGTTTGTTCTTATGAGGTCTTGCTTCATCTATTTTGACATTTATACTTTCAACAATATTTTGTAGTCTTTTGTTGTAACATCTATAGGCTTTGTTTCTTAATGAATAACCAAGGAAAATTCCTTCATCTGCTCTTGAGTCAAACTTGGCAGATGTTGGTATTCTTTTTCATAATTCATAGGGTGTCTTATCATTGTTAACCCCGACTTTCCTTATGTTTAGAATGTAAATTGAATTGTAAACTACTTCTCTCCAAAATCTGTCTGATTATCTTGCTTCATTCAACATTTTCCTAGCAATCTCTTGTACATGTATGTTTTTCCTTTCAACCACTCCATTTTGTTGAGGAGTTCTTGTCACTGAATAATGTCTTTTTATTCCTCGGGTTTCATGGAATTATTCAAATTAATTGGATGTAACCATTATTTGACCTTAAACATTTGATTTTTAGGCCAGTCTCATTCTCAACTAAAGATTTGAAGGATTTAAACTTTTCAAATGCCTTAGATTTATTTATGAGAAAGGAAACCCAAGTCATTCTTATATAATCATCAATAAGTAACATAAAATAGTTTTCATAAAATAGTTTTCTCCTTGCATATTTTTTGTTCTTGTTGGTCCACATATATCTATATGCACAAGTTCCAACAGCTTGGATGTTGTATATTCCTTTGTCTTAAACATCACCCTTGATTGCTTTCCATGCTGACACTTCTTACAAACAATGTTTGAGGGTTTTGTGATCTTTGGAATATCCCTTAATACTTGTTTGGTGTTGATTTTAACCAATTTGTCAATGTTCATATGGCACATTCTTTTATTCCATAGCCATCTTTCATTTGTCTACCCCATAAAGCATTTTTCTCCACTAATCTCATCAAGAATATACACATTGTTTGGAGTTTTGATTGCTCTTGCAACTAGTTTTCTTGAATTTTCCTTTCTGATCTTAAATTCATGGTAGTCAAAAGTGAGAGTGTGTCCTTGATCACACATATGGATAACAATGAGAATATTGAGTTTCAAGTCTTCAACACATAGAACATTTTCTACATAAGCACTTCCATTATCAAGAATAAGAGTGCATTTTTCAATTGTATTTGAAGTTCCATTGTCCCCAAAGGTAACACTACCTTCATTCTTCTTCAAGGTGATACAAGTTTTTGTATCTTCTTTCATGTGACTTGATCACCCAATGTCAATGTACCACTCATCCGTATTATTTTGTGCATGTACTGCAACTTGTATGATCAATAATTTTTCTTTCTTTTGTTCCCTTTGTTCCTAATTTCTTTCCATGACTCTTGGGGTTTCCTCTTTCTTATTTTTTATGGAAACACTTCTACATAACTTTTATATATACCCATAATTGTTGCAGTTATAATGTATAATGTTATAATTCAGTAAAAAGGGAAATTGAGTTGTGAATTCTCCTTGAGAATCCATGGGTATCTCTGTTTCTTTTCCTCATATAACTACCTTTTTCATTTATTCTTCAATCTATAGCTTTATGAACAAAACCATTGCAAGAGTAACAATAACCAGAAAAAATATTTTGGTACTTGATTGTATGATTCCATATTGATGGAAAAGTATTCTCGATTCTGTCTTTGTGAGGAATATTTGTTTCTTGTTGAAGTTTTTGTTCTTCCCTCATGTTGTCTTCAACCTTGACATGATTTTTGAGCACATCAGCATAACTCTTGTTATTTTCCTCACTCAATTGTTTTGAAGAGGTTGAGTCTTCTTTAGTATTTTCCTTCTTCTCACTGTATCCAAGAGCAGTCTTGTCAAATGGTGATCTTTGATAGTTTAGGATTTCATCTAGAGTTGCAGAGTTCTTTTCAAATTTCATGTTGGTATTTGAGTTCTCCAATTTCTTTCTTAGACAAACTATTTCAGATTCTAGACTGTTGCATGCATCTTCCTTTTCTTTTAGCTGAGTTCTAAAAAATTCTTCACTTCACTTTGCCTCTTCTACTTGAGTTTTTAAACTAATGATATTTTTTCTAGTTTCATCAGAGCTTTCTTTTGTATAGAGTATTTACTTTATGTACTTATTCAGTTACTCCTTTTGTATCCATTTCTTGTTCCCCAATCTCTCTATTTCATTTAGATTACATATGATCTCTCCTTCAAGATCCACTTCTCCATCAATATCGGGATTGTTTTCTTCTATTAAATCTGTGTTTCTATCCTCTAGGACGACAGACTCAATTTCTAAGGCCATGAAGAGAATATATTTTGTTTCACTATCACTATCATTAGAAGAGATGTTGCCTTCATTGTCATATATATTCTTCTTCTGTTTGTTGAACTTTCTTTTCTTTTCAGTCTTTCCCTTCTTGTAATTTTTGAAGCTAATATATTCTTCTTCATTACTATTTCTATTTTTTTCATAAGGACATTTAGCAGCAAAGTTTCATACTTATACATAGTTAAAACATTTAAAGGGAATATTACCTTTGTATTTTCTTGATCCTTTCTTGAGCTTTCTGACAAAGTTGGCATCTTCTACATCTGATTCACTATCTGAGTTGTCACTTGTATTGTATTCTTTGCTCTATGTCTTCTTTGATGCCTTGAAGTATGCTTCCTTCTTTGATGGTTTTTATTGCTTATCCTTTTCTATCCTCATTTCATATGCAATGAGGATTCCATGTAACTCATCCATTGCCAGATCATCTAGGTCCTTTATTTCTTCAATGGAAGATATATTGGGAGAAAATATTAGGGGAAGTGACTTGAGCACTCTTTGCACAATGATTTTTTCATCAACCTTTTCACCCAATCCTCTGATGGTGTTGGCAATCTCATCCACACAAATAAAATAGGTTGCAATACTCTCTTCTTATTTCATCTTAAGGTTCTCAAATTTTCCTCTATGGGTTTGTAATTTTTCCTTCTTGACCTTGTTGTCCCCTTCATATATATTATGTAACTTGTCTCGCATCTCTTTAGCTAAAACACAATGCTTGAGTTTGACAAATTTTGATTCTGCTAAACGACACAAAATTGCATTCATGGCTTTATCATTATTGTCATTGAGCTTATTTCCAGCTGCATCTACAGGTGGAGTTGTTGGAGTTGTGTAACCATTTTTAACTGCACCCCAAATGTCAAACCCAAGAGACATCAGGTAAGTTCTCATTCTTATTCTCTCTGAGGCATAATTTGATCCATCAAATGATGGAGCTCTGTTTTTAGAGAAACCTTCATGTTTTTGCATGTGTGCTACATGGATTTACCTTCCAGTGGTTAGACTGGTCCTAAATGAACCCGCTCTGATACCAATTCTTGGCACACTTACTTATATTGAGAGGGGGGTGAATCAATATGAGACTATTTTTTTCTCTTTTCATTGTACTACACTTATCATTTCATTACTTTACCAACCATAAGAAATCAATAAGAAATACATACATACATGCAGTGCACAATGCACAAATAATTAACGTGGAAACCCAAATGGGAGAAAACCATGGGAAACTTTTATTGAAATATATTCACATGAAACAACCTTCTACTAACACTAATCTATTACAATTTTTACAAACACCCACCTGAAAGAGACACCAATCCCTTCACTTGAGCACCAACTCAGCAACACTTGTAGGCACCAACCTATTGTTACAATATTTGCAAGCACCAACTTGTTGGAAACACCTTGCAGGCACCAACCCACATTAAACTCTCCACCTATTAACAATCAATGAGACTTCTGATGTTATTTGTTTGACCTTGCACCTCCCTGCCACCCTTAGACAATTACATCTCACTCTCTTTCATTCACGAATAACATGTTCACTTCATACTCCTACACTTTTTGTCTTTCTCACTTAGTCACTCACACATAACACATAGCTACCTTAGGCAAACACCAAAGTCAAAACCTGTCATAGATCAAATTCCCCAAGCATTCCTTTTTTTTTCATGCCCCTTGATTCTTATATCTCCTTCAACCTCAAAGCCTCAATTCACCTCCACACTCTAAAATAAATTAGGGAATCGTTATTTATAGGAGTAACCATAGGGAATTTTTATGGGTCGGCCCTAGATTGAGTAGAAACAGGTCAGCCCATCAATTAATGCATGGAAATCTATGATATGTTCACTGGCCACCGAGTTAACAGGGACATTGGGCCATCAGACTTTGGAAACATACACACAACGCCCTTTAACATTAGCTTTGTTTTGGTTGACGACTTTGTTTGACATACACAAGTTTGTCATTTGACGTTTTGTTAACCAATTCACTGCCCACCGGAGGAAATTGACACTTAATTCATTTCAGTTAATCGACTTTATTTTTCCCCTATTAACCTGCCTCTAACCAGGCACCAGGACTACCGGGTCACCATCCCACTAGGCCCCTGGTCTTTAACATTGTGCTAATACTCCGATCTGGTTAACCCCAGTCCAGTTACACGGGCCATCGGGCACCGATCTCCTCCCTTCAAACACAAACACTTTTCAAGGTGAGTCTGATCTAGTTCCTTCAATATCATTAATTTATCTCTCCAATTAATGGTCAGGATTCAACCATGCTCCCATTCACAATTCTTCACTGAAATCAATGTTTAACCAGACCATTGGGGGAAAAGCTAGTCTACACTCTATTGCTCGACCACCGGGCCATTGGTACACCCAAAAAATTTATTCATCGTGCTTTAAAATAGTTACTCTGGTCCAGTTACATTGGCATATGATATATGTTATACTTGATACTTGAATTTTCGATCTAATATATCAAATTCATCCTGGAGCCAACACTCTTATAAATTTGCAAATGTCTTGATATCTGGTGAACCGATCTTCGATATACCCAATAATTGAAAATTAACGGTCACTATTCACTCCAAGACTCATTCATTGGTTGTTGAGATTTAAGGTCAACACTAAAGTCTTCACATATTTTCAATTTGGTCCAGTCGATCATTTTTTATTAGTAATCAATGATCCAGATTTCACCATGTCGCTACAATTTTGCCTATGCTCTGATCTTCATAACTGGATAACAAACCACTGGAGGAACTAACATAAACTTGCTAACACAAAAGTTTGATGGCTGGTCCAGTTAGTGGTGTCACAATAGATAGTGGCTCTACTATATTTAGGAGCTCGCTAAAGATGGCGAAGTTGATAAATTACCCTATAAACGACTTTGAACTATAAATATTTATCTTAGACATCCATAGTCTCCCCCTATATTTGATATCAATGAAAAAAATATTTCCAACAATAATGACTCATGAATCCCTAATGACCTATTTATTGCACTTGGATAAATATTTGTTAAACTCGAGTCTTACTTATGCCACCTTGTTGATACGCACCATGAAATTAGTGATTGAGATCATAGGCAAACAATTCCAGATACAAAAAGACTGTATGAGACAGAGGAGATGAAATTTTTGAGACGTATTTGATTGAAAAACAAAATCATATATGAGAAATTTTTTATAGTAAAGCATGTCAGTCAAGTTTTAACCCTTTGGAGTTGAATTGGTTGGCATTCATCCTGATTGCAATATAATCCTAGAGAGAACAGGTTGGAGGTATTTCTTCGAAAATTTTGCAGGGAACAATGAAGAAATGACAAAGTATTTTACTCATACCTTCGATGGGGAGTGTGCCCAAGTATGTAATTTAATCGTTCACCTCTTTGAGAACTCTCTATCTCAAATTTTAGGACTACCTCGAACATGAGATAAATAAATCCATTGATTTAAGATCCCAAACTCCTTTCCTTCTAAGAAATAGATAGAAACCTAATTGGGTTGTACGTGTACCTAGGGTTTGGTTGAAAGACCCTTGGAAATACTTCATTTTGTTGATCCAGAAGTATGTAACATGTGAAGGGAATTTTAGCCTAATTTTCCTCTATCATATCCAAATTTTATGACATTTGAAAGGGGACAAACTTATGAATATGCCTTATTTGTTGTTAAGATATTTAACTAAAATGTCAAAGGATATTCAAAAACAAACTAACAATGTGGAAATTTCCCTTTACCATCATGGCTTAGTTAAAATCATTATCAAGTATGAGCTACAAAAACAAGGAATTGAATAGACACAATTCATATTAGACCATGGATTTGAAGATCAAGACACCACAAGAATTGTTACAAAGAATTTTCTTCATGGTACTATAGAAGAAAGGCCAAGAAATGGAACAATAGAGATAATGGAGCATGCACTTGAGGATGCATAGGATGTTCAAGAGATTCTTGGAATCTCATGGACTAAAAAGAATAAACAAAGAAAAAGTATTGTCAAAATAGACAAAGTTGCAAATTTGACACCTCGGCCTAGAATAACTAGAGCTATGCTTAAAGGTTCGAAGAAGATCAAAGGAGAAATGAATAAATGAGTCCTGTATTGGAAAAACCTACAAAAAAAAAAACTAAAGTTCAAATCTTTTAACCAAAATCTAAATCAACTCATGAGCTAGATGAATCCCAATAGGTGTTCTATGACTTTTTGGAAAGTATTGAGTTAAAAAAAGGAGAACCCTCTTCTGTCAATAACAAAGAGTTATCTCCAACCAATAGAATAAACAAAAGGGAGTTACCTTCAACTACGGATTTTGAAGGAAAGGGTTTATCTATAGATACTAGTCATGAGAAAGTTGAAACTTCTATTCCAAAATAAGAACTAGTCACTTTGTCAACTTTGATTATAACCTCCTAATTAAAGAATAAGAAAGGACAAGTTATGAGGTTAAACAATGATATTCAAGAAATGTAGGTCCTATAAAGGTTCATTAAAATTGAAAATCGGTCTCTGAGAGAACATAGTACAAAGGTGATGGATGAAAATGACAGTTTGAAGGAAGAAAATGAGCAATTGAAAAGAAAAAAAACGCTCTACTAGCAAGTCAGGCATACAAGTGGTACAAACAGAAAAAGAAATTGAAATTGAAAAACCAGAGTCTACAGGTGGAGGTTCTTATGTGCAAACCAAGAAGGAAAATTAGGGAAAGAGCTACAAACATAAGAGATGTCTTTCCCAAGACATAAGATTGAATTCAAACAAAGAAATTATTGGTTTTGGAATTTTTTTGAAAAGCAAGGTTTTTCTGCCTATAGTAATATCTTGGTACGCAAATTCACCTTTTGACCTCAAAACCTATCCATTTCGTTTTCCACTTATGGCACGTATACCTCTATTTTGGCAAGAGATCTCTCGTGATAATCATTTTTAGATCATATGAGGTAATGACTATCTTTATTTTGATTTCCAAATTTAGAAATTAAAATATCAGTTTTGTTATCAGTGTTTACAAGAATAATTACATTTTTGTAATTTCTCATTCATTAAGGTATATGCAGATAGATCCGAAGGTAATGAACAAATGGTTTATCATCCTTATCTTCATAAGATGGTATGTTTCTCCTGGATCTAGAATATACATCCTAAAAACCTCCGGTCAACACATGAGTCAATCCAGGTGTCAGCGTGTAGCTAGTTAGCAACAAAAACATCAAATGTCAATCTTCCAAAAAGCATGGTCAAAGATTACTCACCTAATCAAATTAGTTATGTTAGGAGAAAAATAATATTGTAATAAATAAGGAGAGTGATCATAGAATAGTTATTTTCTCCATTAAGTGTTATAAATAGTTAGTAATGCAAAGAGCTAGGGGAGGAAATTTGGACAACAGAGAGGCAAATTTATCTTGTCATGTGCTTCTTGTATTCTTTTTTAACAAGGGAACCACTTATTGAATGTGGATTTGGTATTTTTATTCAAACTCTTTTTACATACCTGTTTTCTCTTATAGTTTTTGAAACTTATATTGGAAATCGTTATTTTTATCCGTTCTACTCAAATCCTTTGATGACTCAAGTTTATTGGCATATTGTGTTGAGTGAAGTGGAATTGATGGTGTTGCATTTCTGTTAAACATTTTTTAATTATTTCATTCAATTGCTATGAAAGATACTTTCATGATTATGCATTATTTCAACTAACTATATATCAAGTAAAAGAACAACGTTTCTATTAAAGATTGGTTTTATGATTTGTGAAAATTGATGTATGTGCTTAAATAGATGACGAGTATTTTATGAATTCTTTCTAAGAGGATTACCATTTATAATTCTTTATTTTGTTTGATATTGGTTTCCTATGAGCCAATAGAGATATAATTTCATATATGACAAGATAGTTTCTTGCAAAATGTGGATGAGTTGATATCACCTTGGGAACTAATTTATAAAATTGTTGTCTCATACTTTTTTGTTTTCCATATTTTTTAACTGCTTCTTTGGCTATTATCATTATGTATATATAATTGTTGTTATATATTTTTAATAAAAAAAAATATTGTGCTTAAAGGTTCTTGATATATTGAATTATTTCTAAGTCTTAGAATCTATCATTCGTATCTACACTTTTAAATAGTATTTTCTCTCAATTGAGATAGGATTAGTAGATCAATTTTATTTTATGTAAACCTAGGTTAAGTTAGATCAGAGCTTAAAATGTCAAGTCTCTTTTCCAAAGAACAAATATCTTGAGTGGAAATCCGAGCCCACATATCGGTTAGAAACTACCATCCCAAATGAAAATGATTCTAATCGGGGCTCGTGATCGGGTAGTTATCCCCTATTGTAGGAGGAAATTTTTCCACTTTTCAACAATTGGCGCTAGAAGAAGGGAAAGTGACATGCATGGTTGATATATCCTCTCGCGGTGCCAAGTCATCAAATTCATCTCATACCAAATCACCCCCAAAGAGGATCCTTAAGTCTACATTTCCTCTCTTAAATAAATTTTGGTGTCCAATTCACTTGAAATTATTGAAAACCCACAAGAGGTAGAATCCCAATATAACCATATTTCATCATTCTAGACTGAGTTGGTAGATTATGCTATTTATGAAGAAATTCCTGTAATTAGTTCACGACTGCAAATATACAAGGTTTTAACATGAGCACGTAGTAAAGAAATTGTTCAACCTCCTATCAAATTTACGATCCCTAAAAGACAATCAAAGAAAGGCAAAGAAAGCGATATTAATTTCATTTCCAAGCCTAATCCTATAGAATTAATCTTCAATATCTTAATGGAATCTTAAGAGATTAATGATTCACTGGTCAATTTTCAATTAGAGGTCAATTCAGGTAAGCCCCCATATCCACCTAAGAGTCCTCCTCACACTCTTGTCGGAACTCGACCACCTTCTCCATAAGGAAGTCCTAGGAAGTCCAAGGAACCCCCAAAGAAGAAGAATGGTCGGAGTACCAAGGAGACCATGGCTTGCCCTAGGATTTTTTGTAGTTTCTGGCCCTACTCATGATATTCCCAAACATCCTAAGAAATTTCTCCCTAAATTTTATCATGATAATAGGGAATCTCCTTAAGATCATGTCAGTTAATTCATTCTAGCAGTAAATATAATAGGTGTGAAACATGAAGATGTTGTATGTCAGTTATTCCCATACACTTTTGAAGGAAAATCTTCTATGTGGTATTTTGCATTACCATGAGGAACAATCACAAACTGAAATGACTTGACACTAATGAATAAAATCCCTGAATATTTTAGGCCTATAGATAATGTAATTATTGAATTTTATACTACATCCTTTCCATCTTCCATTAATGTTTTTTTTAAAAGATACAGTAAAACAACTTTAGTAGAAACATTTGAAGAAACATTAGAAGTGGAGAAAGAAATGATGAGCATCGCCAATAAATCCCCAACTAAAAATAAAATAACTTTTTCACTAGCTAGGAGACATAATGTAGTTACAACAGATGAGAATATAGATAAAGAAACATTTGATATGGATGGTCTTCAAAGAATGAATCAGAAATGGACTAATGATATTGTAGATCTTAAGAAAAATTCAGGTGAAAGTTCATCATATAGGATATCATGGAAAAAATCTCTTAGAAGAAGTCATTCACTTCCTAACAATCCAAATACTACCCCTAAATAAATGCATATTGAAGAATTTTCTCAAGATCATTATCGTCGAGCGCATGAAGATAATCATTTTGACAAAAACAGTCCAACATTTATTAACATGTTTAAAGTCTTTGTTGCAATGGAACAAGACAAAGAAGGACAAACAAGCCAGGAAGAGCAAAGGGATGATCATAATACTGAGTCATCAATCAATTTCATATGGTACGATACTCATGGAATAATAGATGATGATGAAGAAGAAATATCTAAATAATTTTTTGTTTCTCAAACGGGAAGTAAAAGACTCCTTTATGCTCTCGAAACATCGACTACTTCTTCCCCTCCCAAGAAAACAGTTCCTTCTAACATGATAAACCCAACTCAGAATAAAACAATTGTTCCTTATGATATTCTTAATTATGACATTGTAGAAGATATGAAAACTACTAGAGCTATTATCTCTCTTTATGAATTAAAAACATTAACACAACAAAGAAATAAGTTAATTCATGCTTTGCAATTCAACTTTGAAAAAGAGAAAGTAGCTCAAAATATTTCATCAAATGTCAATGTTGGTTTGATAGGTGACAAATTTGGTTCACATACACCTCCTTTTCTCTTGACCTTTAAAATTTTCAATAGAAATGTACATAACTATTTAGTATATGCAGGGGCTTCATCTAATGTCATGCCTTACTCGGTGTGCAAAAAGCTAAACATAGAGCCCAAGAAATATTCTATAGAAATTGTACAGTTGGATAGGTCAAATGTTAAAGTCTTAGGAGAATTAAAAAGGGTATTCATTAGGATATCTTCAAATTATAAGGTTCATCAAACCATTGATATTATTGTTGTTGACAATCTTGAATCATATGGTTTTGTTTTAAGTAAAGATTGGTAAGAAAAACTACATGATTATTTTTCGACTGATTGGTCACATCTTTGGTCACCTTTTAATGGTTGACCAAATAAAATAAGCTTAGAAGCAGAAAAACACATGAAATATATTGTGATTTGAATGATCCCAATGAGTCCATAATGTTTACAAATTCTACATTGGGGAATTTTTTCATTGACTCGTTCTTTGGAAATTTCCCTGCAAAACCTTCACCTTTTATTGAATTAGGTTTGCTTTCTGAAATTCTACATTGTACTCAAGTTATTGAATTGGATTATTCAAAATTAGAGAATGATCATTTGGTTAAAAGAATATAATTTTGTACTTTGTACTATGATGGATCTAAATCAAATGAAGGTGAAGGTGTTCTCAAATATCCTTAAGGAAATAAGACTTTGATAGCATCTAGATTAGAGTTTGATTATACCAATAATTTTGTAGAATATGAAGCCCCTATTCAAGGTCTCATAAAAGCAATAGATTTGAAAATAAAAGCAATAGATTTGAAAATAAAAGCAATAAGGGTATTTGGCGATTTTGAAATCATAACCAAACAGGTGCATAATATGATTGATTGTGTTTCTAATCATCTAAGAACTACCAATGTGAGGTATTGAATTTAAATGATAATTTTAAGGCCTTTGATATTATCTATGTGCCTTTGGCATTAAATTTTGAAGCCGATTTGCTTGCTAATGTTGCTTCATGTTTGATTCCTTTGG
>JZKD02S1630539.1:53925-64371 GCA_000966675.3 Picea glauca
GTACGAGGGCCAAACGACCTGCCTTCGAGCCACTGACGCACCTGCGAGACTAGATATTATCTCAAGAACAAGGACTCAGAAAGGAAATGGATGTCGAGGCCAGTTCGTCCTAACCAAAAGCACCTCACAGATGGGAATCAGGGAAATGCATCCCTCAATCAGAAAAACCACCTCGATATATCATTAGATCGAACAGGGTGAGTGAACACACTCAGTTCATACGGGATCATGCACTAATCGGTAAGTTCCTTGGACTCTGGCCCTTTGAAAGGGACCTAACTCAATGGATCAAACAATGGTGGAATCCCAAAGGTGATTATGAGGTTCAACTAAGCTCCAAAGGTTTCTTCACAATCATCCTATACAACCTTGAGGACAAGGACAAAATATTTGACAATAGGCCATACTTCTACAACTCCGTCGGGTTATTCTTGAGGTTTTGGACAGACCACTTTAGCCTGGAAAAGGAAGACTTCAAAATGGCACCAGTCTGGATTAGACTCTACTCTCTGCCCCAGGAATTCTGGTTGGAAGAAATACTCATGGGAATAGGTAATACAGTGGGAAGTTATGTCAAATCACCAGAAGCAACAAATCAAAGAAGGTACACATCATATGCCCGAATATGTGTCTGCATGGACATCTCAAGAGTGCTACTTGGATCTATCACTCTAGAGTATCAAGACGAATATTGGGGCCAAATGATAGACTATGAACATATACCCTTTCATTGTGGAAAGTGCCATGAGCATGGCCATCTCTTTAGAGAATGCCCTCTAAACATTCTGAATAACAATGCAGGGGAAGCCAAGAAAAAGGATGGATTCACAATAGTCCCATGCAAAAAGAAGAACCCGCCATGGAAACAAACTACTAGCACAGCTCCAAAGATCCCCACCAAAAACTCTTATGATGTCTTGAGAAATTTACCAGATGACGAGGAGATTCAAGATCCGCACAACGCAAATGCCTAGGAGAAAGGAAAGCGATAAACTGACCCTCCTTCTAAGAAGACTCTAGGAACAACCCCAGCAGAAACACTTGGGACTGATGGTGATATCCAAATGCACTTGAACGATCAGGATCTAGAGGATATAGACTTGGAAAAACTTGAAGAGGCTCTTAATCGCAAAGATCTGCAAACAATTCCTGTAGAACAACTACGCAAAGTCCACAAAGTTTTCATTGACTCTACCGTTGGATCTACATCCAGGCTTGGCATAGCCACAGATCCAGGCACAGAAGCAAAGCGTACACCAAAGAAAAACAAAAGAAGAGGGCACAAATCAGCACAACAACTAATCAAAGAAGCAGGTAACCTCCTTCTAAACTCAGGACAGATCTAACGGCTCTCGGAGGGATACCTCCACCCACCACCACACTCCCAATGATGAAGATAATCTCATGGAATGTCAGAGGACTCAATGGACGATCCAAACAGAGGATCCTTTGAGACTGCATTAAAGCAGAAAAAACAGATATAATCCTGCTCCAGGAAACCAAGTGTGTGGGAGTAGAAGCAGAAAACATTTTTCAATAGAGTCGGCGCGGATGTG
The DNA here is from genome assembly GCA_000966675.3 of Picea glauca. Lineage (NCBI taxonomy): Eukaryota > Viridiplantae > Streptophyta > Pinopsida > Pinales > Pinaceae > Picea > Picea glauca. The sequence goes on from JZKD02S1630539.1 coordinate 55,482, forward strand.
ATTTCATCTACACATATTCAGCGGGTTCCTATGGGGGACTGGCTATCCTCTAGAACCCTAATAATGTCACTTTAAGTCAATCTTTCTCCACCGTCGGCACGCTCACAGCGCACTTCATGGTCACATGATCAAGCAAGGAAGGAGCCATCACCAATGTTTATGGATCGCAAAGCCCAAATGATAAAGAAAGCTTCTTGGGAAAAATAGATCACATCAAAGAGCTTCTGAACACGCCCCACTAGATCCTAGGGGGAGATTTCAACATAATCTTGACACTGGAAGAAAAAACTGAAGGCACCAAACGCCTGGAGAAAGACAGTGGTAAGTTCCAATCACTCATTGATCAGCTGCACTTAGTAGATATTGAAACTAGAAATGGCATGCTCACTTGGTCCAATAGACGATCTGGTCACCAACAGGTGGCTTGTCGTCTAGATCATTTCCTTCTTTCAAAAACCCTACTAGAGGAGGATCCTGCCATGGAAGCCAACATCCTGCCAAAAATGGGATCAGACCACTGGCCCATCTCACTATGCATGGATATTGAAGACACTCCTAAGCTCAAGCCCTTTCGATTTGAGAAATTATGGCTCTCCCATCCTGAATTTCCTCAACTGGCAAAGTCCTGGTGGGACAAGGCAACAATCAACCATGGAACCTGCATGTACAAATTCCAACAACGCCTCAAAATTTTCAAGCAACACCTGAAATACTGGAACAAAAATACCTTTAGAAACATACTACAAAGCATTCAGACAATTGAGCACAGATTGGAAGAACTGTAGAAAACCTTCATCTCAGGACTCAAAACCCCCGACCTCATGAAGGAAGAAGCGGAACTACGAGCAAAATTGGACGAACGGAAAAGGCAGGAAGAAATTCTGTGGCGCCAGAAATCCAGAGTTTAATGGCTCAAAGAGGGAGAGAGGAACACCAAGTTTTTCCATTGAGTGGTGGTACATCACAGATACATCAATAGGATAACCTAGCTAGAAGATGCCCAAGGGAATACCATACGAGAACACAAACTGATCGCAAGGGAACTCAACTCCTATTACAAGGAACGTCTTACAGAAACTAATGAAAATAGGGAGGGCGCCATCTAGAAAATAACCAGAAACATACCCAAGTTGGTCACGCAAGAACAAAATGAGGCATTGATGAGACCCATCACGCAAGATGAGGTGGACAAGGCAGTCAAGGACATGCCCTCAGGAAAATCACCAGGCCCTGATGGATTCACTACAGACTTTTTCCATCATTGCTGGGATTTAATAAAGGAAGAAGTCTAGCAAGTGGTGGAGGAATATAGAACCTCAGGGTAGGTACTCTCAACCCTAAATGATACCTTTCTCACCCTCATCCCGAAAGAGGAAAGAGTCACCCACCTGAAGCAGTACAACTCAATTTCCCTTTGCAATTTCATTTAAAAAATCATCACCAAGGTTATAGCCACACGCCTCAAGACTATTCTTCCTTTTGTCATATCTAAATAACAAACGGGATACGTGGAAGGACGAAAAATCATGGATAGCGTCATCCTCGCTCACGAGGTGATCCACTCTTTAAAGAAAAAACCCCAGGTATGCTCATCAAACTTGACCTCTCAAAATCCTTCGATAGATTGAGCTGGAAGTACCTTCACTCTATACTTGAATCCTTTGGTTTTGCTATTTTTTGGGTGAACTGGATCCTCAAGCTCACCTCTTCAACCTTCTTCTCCATTTTGGTCAATGGAGTCCCTTCTCAGTCTTTCTCCCCAACAATAGGCATCCGACAAGGAGACCCTCTCTCCCCCTTCTTCTTTGTCCTCATGGCGGAAGGACTGGGATGCTACATCAAAGCGGAAGTCAGGGAAGGCTCCCTGTCGGGCTTGCCCCTCCACAATCTTCAGCCTGCACCCTCCCATAGCCAATTTTTCGATGATACCCTGCTAATGAACACCCCCACGGCGAGGGAGGCCAACAAGATCCACTCGATTCTCTCTGATTTCGAAGAAGCTTCAGGTATGGCTCTCAACCTAGAAAAATCTAAGCTTTGCTTCTTCAACACTCCGCTAGTGGTCCAAAATCATATTTCCCGCCTCCTTGGAATTCCTAAGATCTCTCGTCTGTCCAATTACCTGGGCATACCTCTTACGAGAGAACCAGTGCGATTTATCTCTTGGAATAGCCTAATCCTCTCAATCTCCCACAGGCTAAGGAAATGGACCTTCAGACCGCTCAATACCACAACCCATCTAGTCCTCCTCAAATCTTTCCTGCAAACCCTTCCCACCTATCTCTTTACTTCTCTGGAAGCACCTAAATCGGTCATCAGAGCGATCAGGGGGCTACAGTGCAATTTTTTATGGCATGGACACCAACCTAATAAAAAATGAGCCCTGGTAAGCTGGGAAAAGATCTGCAATCCCAAGCACTCAGGAGGCCTTGGCCTTCGGTATCTGAGAAAGATAAACCAAGTCATGGGAGAAAAAATGTGGTGGCAATGGCTCAAGCACCCCATGGCACTTTGGGCAGAACTCTGGAAACAAAAGTATGCTTCGACCACCTGGCATGATCAACTAATTCGACTCAATGACACGGCACTAGGCTCCAGCATCTAGAACACAGCCTGGCAGAATCGAACTCTAATCCAAAAGAATGCCTTTTGGGAAATTAGAAATGGGGAAAGTGCCTTATTCTGGCAAGACTCCTGGCAACAACAAACACCCCTAATCAATCTGGAAGAACTAAGCCCCCTCAGATTAACTCTCCAGTAGGAATCCTTTCACTAGGTCAAAGATCTTTGGATAGTGACAGAACGGGGGGAGACTTGGAGGCAATGGAGAACAGACCATTAGACTCTTCAACTCTTGAATGAGGTGGATTTACAGGCCTAGAAAGCTTGTGCAAGACATAGAAAAATTCCAATCAGGGAGGGCCAGGACATTCTTAGATGGGGTCACTCTACCACAAGAAATTTCTCAGTCAAAGAAGCTTATCACCTGTAGGGAAACAATCAGCATCAATATATAGAATGCATATGGAGCACAATTTGGAACCCTAACCTATGGCCCAAAGTCTCCTTCTTTCTTTGGCTGATAGCAAAAAACCGCATCCTCACTTGGGAAAATCTCAGAAAAAAAGGCTTCATAGGCCCCTCGATGTGCACCCTCTTTCAACAGCAAGAAGAGACCATGGAACACCTCCTTAACAGATGCCCATACGGCCAAGAAATCTGGGATAAAGGATCCCAATTGATGCGTCGCTCCAATCGAAACAAGGACAATATTCGAGATACTTTAGTGCATTGGGACTCTATCTCTTTCTCTAACCCAATCCTCAAGAGAATTTGGCAACTTCTCCCAGGCTTCTCACTCTAGCAAATCTGGAAAGAAAGAAATCAAAGGATCTTCCACTCAAAATCTTCCCCTCCTACCCTATTCTAGAAGTAGGTGGTGACATGCATATACGAAACAATCAAGAGCAAGGATTGGACCCCTAGTGACCTGATCTGCAATAAAAAGGAGGAATGCATCCTTCAATCCTGGAACCTATACTTCCAAAACTTGGCAACCACAATCCTGGTCAGACCCCTCCAATGTATTCCAAAATGCTGGTCTCCACCCCCTACAAGATTTATAAATATCAACTTCGATGGGGCCTCCAAAGGTAACCCAGGCCCAGCAGGGTATGGGGTTGTTCTTAGAAACTTAGAGGGTGAAATCCTTTACTTGACAGCAAGCTATATGGGGGAAAACACAAACAATGCAGCAGAAATTTCCAGCCTTCTTAAAGGCCTCAAGATAGCACTAGACAACCACTATCAACGGATCATTGCAAAGGGAGATTCTCAGATCATCATTCACCTCATCACTCGAATTCTCCATGGTGAACGCCCTACTGCTATCTCACCCAGTTGGCACCTATCCGGGCTATTGGAGGACTTTGGAGCCTTCCTCCACCCCAACCTCATGATCATCCCCTCACATGTTAAAAGGGAGGCCAACAAGGTCACGGACTACCTTGCAAATGAGGGAGTCAACACTGAAACAGATAAAATCCATTAGAAGGCACAAATCTATGACTTCAACAACCTTTCGAAAAGGTGCCAAGAACTCGCCCACAGAGACCTTCTTCCCCCGGATGGGGTGCCATGCAGACCTCCTAAGCCACATGGCACGGAGCCAGACCGAGCCTTAAATGAGGCCGGTCGCCTCCCATCCCCTCAACATTAAGGATGGGAGTTGCCTCCAGTTACCGCCCTCCTGCAATAGGACTTGCCCCTTGTGTGAGCAGTCTAGCCATGATGATCATTCACACAACAAATTTAATGACGTCGATCGTCCCGTTGGCTCTCCTACTTTTAGCGCATTCAGACTATGCCTTTCTCCATTGCATTTTGGCTCTGCACCAGGAATGAAACAGGGAACCTCATAGCAACCATTTTCTTTCTCTCTACAGACTTCCCAACAACCTTTCCAGCTCGATGCCAAGAGAAAGGGGAAAGCCTCATCGAGGCTCTGCCTGGCATTCATATGTCGCTTGGTGAAATCGCTTGCAAGAATTGCAAAGGGCACTCACCATTGCTAGAATCCAGCTTCAACCCAGCAGAATTGACAGTCATGCCCCTCCGGCCATAGAAGGCATCATGGAGCCTCCGGCCACAACAATCATCATGGAGCCTCCGGTTGCAACAACTATCGAGGAGCCTCCAGATGTAGCAATTATAGTGGAGCCTCCAGCTGCAGCAGACATCGAGGAGTCGGCCATGGCATATGTCATTGAGGAAATACCAGAGGAGCCCCTCCAAGAGACTTCAGAGTTGTTCACAGTCCTGAAAAACTGGGATCCACCAAGCGATTTCAGAATGAGTGCACCCTTGCATTTCCCCGAGAACTATCATGGCAGGGAAAATACGATGCCAGCAGATGAGAGCTTGCTTTGCTATGTGGAAGAGGAGATTCCAATGGACATGGCACCTCAAGAACCAGGCCCAGAGCGAACCAGGATAGCACCCTCAAGCGAGCCAGTGGATGCAGAGACAAACAAGCATAGTGAACAGGCCCCGGAGACTAGTCCAATCCTTGTGCCACCTCCTCTCTCATGCATGACCTGCCACCTCTACTCCATCCAAACCTGCTCAATTTGGTCTTCGATTTGAGGAGCCAGATGGCGGATCATGCCTATTGTGGCACCCTCATGGCCCAGCATGTGGACATGCTCTTCAATGCTTATTCTAACGCGCCACCGAGACAAAGATGCCCAACCTACTTACAACACTTTGTCATTCCAGCTACCTTGGAGGCCACCTCAGACGCAGTCGGGTAACAACTATGGTTCTGTCCAAAGCTTACAGTCTTTTTTTCATAGTTTTCTATGTCGTTCTAGCTATTTTTTGTAAAACACTAAGTACAGTTAGGAACATGACTTACCGCCAATCCTGGTTTCCTTCGAGCAGGATTGATGGAAATCTAGTTCTACTTGAACAAAGGTTAACTCTGTTTCGGTTTCTGATTAATTGGTGAAACAATGGGTTACCCAGAAACACTGCTATATTTTGCTACTTAATATAGAAAGAATCTCCATCTTTTTTACTTAACAAAAAAAATAATAATAACAGTCTTTTGGTTACTTCAAAACTGATGAATGCCATCTTTAATTCAATATAGACTGCTAAATCAACAATTACAAGATTTGATGAAATCTTGTAATTGCTAAAGATAAATAAATAAAACCAGATTTTTGAGCTTATAAATGTGTTATTTTTGCATAAGTTTCCTTCATGATTCTTAGCTTACAAAGTCTTGTTTGATGATAAGGTATTTAGAAAGGAAACCATCCAATTCAAACAAAAGAATTAGACCTATCAATTCAATGAAGCATAAGGATTTGTTGCATCAAAATTCAAGAGGAAGAATTTGTGAGCATAGTTTAAAGGTTAAAGTAAACATACGATATAAGGTTGGTATTTTTCATTTGTTACAAAAGAAATCAAAATATTAAATAGTTAATTTTATTAATTGAAAAATATCATTACTATGAGATTTCTTCTTTCCATAACCTTACCTACATTCGATATAATTTCTCTCCATATCAAAAACTTAATACCCTCTACTTATCATAACACATAGTGTGACTATTAGTTGGTAGTGATTCATGAATCTCTCACAACATGTGTATTACACTTGGCTAAACATTTATTAAACTTGAGTTTTACTTCTACCACCTTGCTTATATGCACCATGAAATTAGCAATTAAGATCAGGGGTGGACAATTCCAAATACAACAGGATTGTATGAGACAAAGGAGACAAAATTTCTAAGACAAAGATAATTGAAAAACAAAGTCATACATGAGAAAAGGTTTACAGTAAAACATGGAAGTCGAGTTAAAACCATTTGGAGTGGAATTAGTTTCTGTTCATCCTTAATGCAATATAATCTTGGAGAGAACGGGTTGGAGGCAGTTCTTCAAAAATCTTACAGGGAAAAATGAAGAAATGACAAAGGATTTTTCTCAGACCTTTGATGGGGACTGTGCTCAAGGTAGGTAACTTAATCATTCACCTCTTTGAGAACTCTCTATCTCAAATTTTAGGACTACCTAAAATGGGAGAGAAATGGTTTAAAAATAAATCCACTGATTTAAGAGCGTGGACTCCTTTCCTTCTAAGAAATAAATAGACAGAAACCTAATTGGGTTGCAGGAGTACCTAGGGTTTGGTTGAAATACCCCTAGAAAGATTTCATTTTTATGATCTATAAGTATGTAACACTTGAAGCGCATTTTAGCCTAATTTTCCTCTATCATATCCAAATTTTATTACATTTGAAAGGGGAGAAAATTATGAATATGGCTTATTTATTGTTGATATCTTTAACTAAAATGTCAAAGGTTATTAAAAAAAAAATCTAAGAACGTGGACATGTCCCTTTACCATCATGGATTAGTTAAAATCATTATCAAGTATGAGCTACAAAAACAAGGAATTGAATGGGCACAATTCACATTAGACAATGGATTTGAAGATCAAGACACCACAAGAACTGTTATGTAGAATTTGCTTCAAGGTACTACAAAAGAAAGGATGGGAAATGAAACAATGGAGATAATGGAGCATACACTTGAGGATCTAAAGGAGGTTCAATAGATTCTTGGAATATCATGGACTAAAAAGAATAAACGAGGAAAAAGTAGCGTCAAAATAGACAATGTTGTGAATTTGATACCTCGTCCTAGAATGACTAAAGCTATGGCTAAAGGGTTTGAAGAAGATCAAAGGAGAGATGAAGAAAGGAGTCATGTATTGGAAAAACCTAAAAAAAACCCAAAGTTCAAATCTTTGAACCAAAATCTAGATCAACTCCCGATCTAGATGAATCCCAACAAGTTTTCTATGATTCTTTGAAAAGTATTGAGTTAAAAAAAGGAGAACCCTCTTTTGTCAATAACAAAGAGGTATCTCCAACCAATAGCATCAACAAAATGGATTTACCTTCAACTATGGATTTTGAAGGAAATGGATTACCTACATATACTAGCAATGAGAAAGTTGAACCTTCTATACCAAAAGAAGAACTAGTCACTCGGTCAACTTTGATTATAACCTCCCAATTAAACAAGAAGAAAGAACAAGTTATGAGGTTAAAGAGTGATATTCAAGAAATTGAGGTCCTAGAAAGGTTCATTAAAATTGAAAATCAATCTATGAGAGAACATAGTACAAAGGTGATGGATGAATGATAGTTTGAAGGAAGAAAATGAGAAATCAAAAAAAGAAAATGTTATACTAGCAAGTCGGGCCTACAAGTGGTACAAACAGAAAAAGAAATTGAAATTACAAAACTAGAGTCTACAGGTAAAGGTTCTTATGCATAGACCAAGAAGAAAAATAAGGGGAAAAGATACAAACAAAAGATGTCTTTCCCATAACAAAATATTGAATTGAAACAAATACACTATTAGTTTTGGCAAAATTTTGAAAAGCAAGGGTTTTCAGCCTATAGTAATATCTTGGTACCCAAATCCACCTTTTGAACTCAAAACATATCCATTTTGTTTCCACTTATGGTACATATACGTTCATTTTGGTAATATATTTCTCATGATAATCATTTTTAGATCATATGAGTGACTATTTTTATTTTTATTTCCAAATTTAATAAATAAAATACCATTTTTTTATTATCAGCAAATAGATCTGAAGGAGATGAACAAATGGATTATCATCCTTATATTCATAAGATGGTACGTTGCTCCTATATCCAGAAGATACAACATAAAAACCCTAGGTCAACGCATGAGTCAACCAAGGTGTCAACAATCATCTAATTAGCAACAGAAACAGGAAATGTCAATCTTCCAAAAATCATGGTCAAATATTACTCACATGATCGAATCATTTCTATTAGGATTAAAATCATATTATAAAAAATAAGGAGAGTGATCATAGAATAGTTAGTTGCTCCATTAAGTTTTATAAATAGTTAGTAATGCAAAGAGCTAGGGGAGGAATTTTGGACAACAAGAAGGTAGATTTGTCTTGCCATGTTCTTTTTGGATTCTTTCTGAACAAGGGAACCAGTGATTGAATGTGGATTTGGTATTTTTATTCAAACTCTTCTTACATAATTGTTTACTCTTGTATTTTTTGAAACTTATATTGGAACTCATTATTTTTATTAGTTCTAATAAAATTCTTTAAGAACTCGGGTTTATTGGCATATTGTGTTGAGTGAAGTGGAATTGATGGTGTTGCATTTCTATTGAACATTTGTTAATTATTTCATTCAAGTGTTATGAAAACTACTTTCATGATTATGCATTATGTCAACTAAATAGAAAGCTACTTTCATGATTATGCATTATGTCAACTAAATACATATCAAGTTAAAGAACATCATTT
>JZKD02S1630539.1:84992-104078 GCA_000966675.3 Picea glauca
CCCCTGCAATTTACAAAAAACAAAATCATTATATACCCATCCCCAGGGGTGGCTTGCTCTAAGAACCCCTAAAATGGATAATTGTTTGTCGTCTTGAACATCTAGGTTTGACGTCTCTTGAGCTAGGGTTAGTTTTGATTTTATAGCTCTAAGACCCTCCTTTTTTATTTTTATATAATTCAATGGAAAACTCCCTACCACCCCCCATTTACTATCCATTAATTCACCTTTTTTATTGGTGAGAGAGTATCTAGGTGCCCCTTCTAACCCAATTCCTCCTCACCCAGGGACATCGAATCTATACCATCCAAACATTATATATACTTATGTGGTAGATCCTTAGAATCTTTATTCCTTAGAATATATCCTATACTTTCTAAGATGGTAAAAGATGATAAACTACCCTTCCTCTCCCCAAATCCCTTGCAAATCCCACCACTACAATAAGACCATTAAAGCTCATAGAAGTCGATATAGAATCCCCCAAACACATTCATAATAAGAGAAATCATACTTAAGGGAGTACCATCAATTATATATATACCTTCAAATAATGTTCCTAATCCCTAGTTTGTCTTTGTGTCTTCCTTAGGTTATTCTATCTTTTCTCACTTCTTTTATTTAATGGGCGAGGAGTTGCTTGCTGCAGTAGAGGAATCGGGGAGTAAAGGAATTATTGTTGGGGCTCTTAATGCAACCTTCATCACTTTGATACAAAAAAGTGATAAGCCTTCTTCTTTTAGTGATTTTAGACCTATTTCTCTCGGTAACCTTATTTATAAGGTTATTTCTAAAATTATAGCTAATAGACTGAAGCGAGTGTTATCTAGGTGTATAACTCAGGAGCAATTTGGTTTTTTGGAAGACAGACAAATTACAAATGTTGTAGGGACTTCTCAAGAAGTGTTGCACAGTTTCAAATAAAAAAATCTCAAGGCTTTCATTTTGAATCTGGATCTAAGTAAGGTTTATGATCGAGTGAATTGGACGTTCTTAAGACTTTTTTTATTACAAGTAGGTCTGCCTTTGGAGGCAGTAGATTAGATAATTTCTTGTGTCCAAACTGCAATTTTTGTAGTCTTCATTAATGGGGAGTCATCGAAACTATTTAAGGGAGAATGTGGCCTAAGGAAAGGTTGTCCGTTGTCTCCATTGCTATTCCTACTGATAGTCGAAGGATTAAGTGTCTTAATTAGGCAAGTGGTGGTAGACGGTAGCATCCAAGGCATAAAGATTTATAATTTTGTAAGAGTTACTCATCTACTCTTTGTAGATGATGTGTTCTTAATGGGAAAAGGAACAATGGAGGAGTGGCTTCAATTTAAACAGACCCTTTAATTGTTCTCCAATGTGACAGGTATGTTGGTAAATAAAGAGAAGTCATTATTTCTTATTGTAGAAGTTGATAGTAATATGAGACGTAGTGCGAAAGATTTTTTAGCATCAGAATGGATGACTTGGATTGCGGTTTTAAATAATTGGGTTTTTTTTTTAACCTAACAACTATATGGTAGTTGATTGTAAATGGATTATTAAAAAGGTGGATAAAATAATAGGGCTATGGTGCAATACATGGCTTTCGATGGGCGGAAGACTAGTTCTAGCCAAGTCCGTGTTAGATGCAATGCATTTATATTGGATCTCCTTGACTAGCTTTCCTAAATCTATTCTAAATGGGATCAGACAGAGACTCTTTCACTTCCTATGGGCAGGAAGAAAGAAGTCTCATGTTTTTCACCTGGTTAAATGGAAAGTTTTAGCTCGTCCTTACAACTATGGAGGTTAGGGTCTGAAAAATGTATTTCGCTTTGGTGAAGCCTTGGTTGCGAAGTCATTGTGGAGAGGTTTACATAAAGAACATTTATGGGGGGAGATACTAAGGATTAAGTATTGTAAATCTCTTAATTTTGAATTGTGGTTGTGACGGGACAATAAAAGTATTAGGGGAACGTCGGTGGTCTGGCAAGATTTTTATAAGGCAGTACCAATGATTGAAAAATGGATGGCTTGGTGTCCCCAGAATGGAGCAAACATTAGACTGGGAGAAGATCCTATTATAGGATCTCATAATTTCTTCCAGTTACCTTCACAGTCGGTTAATTATTTAAGAATGAGTGGATTCTATAAGCTTTTTCAGGTGAAAAAATAAAGTGAAGACCTCATTACTAGTCATAGCTGGAAATCAAGGGAGGATCTGAATATTCCAGTTAACCTGAGACATCTCTGGGATCATTATGTTAAGGGATTAAAACATAGTGGAATTCAACTCAATGAATAAATTGATATGCTCAGATGGTCGTGGGACGATAGTGGAGGAGAGGTTTAAGCCAAATCGGCATATGAAGCTTTGTGTTTTGAAGGACTTCAGAGGCAGAATGAATGGTGATGTAATTCTTTGTGGAAGAAAAATTTCCAAATGAAAATAAAGTGATTTGTATGGATTGTCATGGAAAACAAATTACTAACTTGGGAGAATTACCAAAAGAGAGGCGGAATTAGTCCTAGGGGGTTTTTGCTTTGTTTGAAAGTAGAGGAAACTATAGGTCATTTCTTTGGTTCTTGCTTTTTCTTGAGGGAAGTATGGAAGGAATTGGATTTTTTTTGGCATTTTGATCAAAGGTGGAAATCAAACTCAATATTAGAATGTTTATTTGAGTGGAAAAAGAATAGTCATGTGCTCAAAGATCTACCTTTTATGATGTGGTGGTTTGTATGGAATCACTTTAATGTTGTGATGTTTGAAGGAAAGCAACGAAATATAGGAATGGTTGCAAAAATAATTATCAGTTATTTCTTAGAAGCTATTGTTGCACCTAAAGGTAAGAAGATCAGAAAGATTTTTCCAGTGGTATTTGATGAAGATATTCTAGTTGGTTGGTTTGAACGTGCTGTAAGAAATTCTCAATGTAGAGCATGAACTTTATTAAGATTTCTCAAGATTTGCAGGTAAAGGTTAAATTCAATGGTGGATATGGAACTAATACAAGAGGAGAACTCTTAGGATTATGGGTTCTTCTAGAGACAACCTCTCTTTGAAAGTTAGTCAAGATTCAGGTTGCAGGTGACTCGAAGATCATAATTGAATGGTTCGATGGTGTTTTAAAACTTCAGGAAGCAACTCTATATTATTGGCAGAGGAGAATAACATATTTGAGGCAAGGATCTTTTTCAATTAAAGCAAGACATATTTACAAAGAACTTAATCAGGAAGCGAATTCTTTATCCAAAGAAGCTCTTTCTTTGGATGAGGGTGTACTTCTATTATATGTTTGGAATGGAAATGTTCTTCTTAGGGAAGAGAAGAAGAATATGTTTTAGGAAATGTCTCTTTGTTTGGTTTTTAGGGAAGGTCATCAGTTTTTTGGAGAGTATGAGTTTTCATCTTTGAAGCTGGGTTGTTTTTTTGTGTAAGGGTTTATGATGTGAATATATGTCCTCTATGATTTTCTTAGGAAGATTAAGAAGGTAGTATCATTTGTAGTATTGGCAGATTTGAAGGATGTATGCAGTGTTATTTTATATCTTTAATTAAATATAGTATTTTTTTTCGGCATGAAAAAAAAGGTTCTTCTATCTTTGACTCATTTTCATGAACCTTTCGGGGACTGACTTTCAATACCTCATCCACACTTTTTTTAAATACCCCATTTGAAACCCTCTCATTATCCTTTTGATCACTAGAATCCAAATTAATCTCTGAAAATTGGACCTTCTCATCTGTCATCACCACTTTCAAAAAATTCTTCTAAACAACCCTCTTATCCCCCTTGTCTCCCTTCATCAACCAAACCTTTGGATGAAAATACAAGGTGAGTTCCTCTACCACATGTCCATAAGCATGTCATATAACACATTTGAATGGGACTCCAAAATAATATAGGATTTGAGTAAAGGATTCAATACCCTTTTGCAAAATCATTTTCGGTGACAACCCATCTTGAATGTCAATGCCCATAAAAAAAAAATTCCATTGGCATCGCACCATAATATAAAAAAAAAAACATGTCTACTTCATAAAATATATCTAAATCGTTCCCAATGGCCTTAAAAACCTAAGGAAATGTCCAAAAAATTACTTGGAAGTTGAAACGGTCCATCATGATGGTTGGCCATCCAAGGAAGCCCATTAAAAATGAAGGATGTCATGAAGAAGGGCATTCAATGGAAGACAAGAGAGGAGATACTGAGTGGAAATGAAGAAGGTAATTCTTAAGAGGAGAGATCTAAGGGCAGTCAACTCAAAGATTGTATGGAAAGGGAGACATTGTGCTTGGCCAGACATGAGCACAGGTTGTTGTTGAGTTCAACCCACTTGTAAACTTGTTTCTGCTAATGAGTAACAATGCATTAGGATTTTTATTCATAGCTCACCCTTTTTTTAATCAATTCCTCTTAATATAATCCTCATGGAATGTTGGTTTTCTTGTTTGGGTTTCTAATGTAAATTTTGTTTCTTGGTGTGTGTTTCAGTACTCTACTCTTTGGATGTTTATGTTGTGTTCTGGTTATTGTCTGAAGATTAGAATTCATTGTTTAGATATGGTGTAATGTATTGTCGGTTCCCTATGTAAACCACATTCCACAGATTGATTCCTCCATTAATTAAGTTATGGATATAAAAGTGTTTGTGGATAGAATAGTTTGTAATCACGTACCCATATCCATCACTCTATTTTTCTTAAGATGTTATCCCCAAAATGCTCAAAATCAAAGTGTTTCATAGTTTTCTGACAATGAGAGAGGTTGCACAATTTCTTGAGTAATCTGAATGGGTTGATGAATGGTTGCATGAGTGTTATGTGTGCCCATTTTAACAATGCATGTTTTCTTCAATAAGTGTTGTTAGAGTCTCATGTAAACACATTGGAAGGGTGGTGTCAATTTCCAGTCATACACATTTTGTAGACATATAAAGAAAACTTGATTTGAAACTAGATATGAAGATAGAGTTCTCAGTGGAAAAGTAATTGCAGAGATCCATATATTATTTTCTACAGAGGGTTTTTGTTGACCAAATGAATAGGCCATAGGCCTACCATTTACAAATCACCCTAGGAACCACATTGTCGAGATATACCATCTCCAAGTCTAAGAATTCAAGAGACTTTCATTATAAAGATGGGAATGAATTCTGATGAAAGAGTTTGGATCTAAATATTCTCAAAGTTGACAGTCAATGAGAAGACTTCTACATTTTAGGAACAAGCATGCCATGAATTAGAACCAAATCCGTAGCCATAACTAGAGCCATTGGCTAGTGCTAGAGTTAGAGTTATAGCTAGTAGCCAAAGTTAGAGCTAGGTTCCAAAGAAGTAGACAAAAGGCATGTTCATCCATATTGTTCATCTAATATTCTAGAGAACAAAATACTCTCAATGGGGAGTTGTGATCTAAAATGGATCCAAAAAATCAAATGGTTGTCAAACTCAACGCCTAAGTACAATTGGTCAATTAATGATGTTACATAAAGTATTAAGTACAATGAAAATGTAAAAGTAAATGAGATAAAAGAGAGGAAAAACAAGAATTAAATGAAATAGGAAATGAAAATATGAGAGATGGGAATGGGGAACTGAAACGTCAATCTATTGGCATTTGCATTACCCCCCAACTCTCATATAACTTATGGTAACTTGAATCTCAAATTGCTTTTTCTTTTGATGACCAAGAGAGGAGGATGCCAAAGAGCCCACGAGTTGCATTGTAACTAGAAATTGTCAAAATAGAGACCAAGCAACGATTCAAATGTTGATATTCAGGTTTGAATTTCCAAGGTAAACATTGAGTTATTATGTGATGAATCTCTTTATTTTATTTGTTATTTTTCTATCTATGAGGTTAAACTGAATTTACTATGTATTCTAATGGTTTCCTGATAATTTTAATGGTGTGAAATTCATTTAATGGAAATGCTCTAAGTTTTGAATCATGTCTTTGTTCCTCTTGGCCATTAAGGAATTCCAAGAACTCTTGAATGCACAACATTGGTTTATCTTTGAGATTCAAGATAAATGTCTTAGATAATATGGTTGTTTCACTATTGTAGAGAGTTTCAATTTTTATTTTTCTTGTTTAATTAACTATTGGAGGGAAAATGATAGTGTTCCTTACCATGGTTGTCACATGTCATCTTCTTATTTTTCGAAGGATTAATTGTTGCATGTACATTGTTGAGAGACCATACACTACCTAGAAATCGATAAAAACCATGACATAGTATGTTCATGTCGTTTATGATCATTTGGAGGTTGTACACACCACCATATAGGCTATATGCACCACCGTAGAGGTCATACGCATTCCATTCAACCAATATGATGATCTCTTTTGGTTCTACATTGGGTGGAGAGTTAAGGTTATTTAATTAATCAAAGGAAGTATTAATTACTCCCTTATAGTTAAATCATTTGGAACTCAGTGGTAGTTTATTCCTTCTCTAATAGTTGGAGCTATCCACATATTAATTCCAAAATGTCTTGTATTGGAATGTCTGTACAGTTATAGTAGTGATGGAGTTAATTGTCATCCAGGAAACATTAGGTAGTGGACCATGATATAGTATTTATTATTGGATTGAAAACAATGGCAATTGATACATTTCCTCCCTTAGCAAATAAAAAAACTTCTCAAGTGTAATTAAATACCTAAATGCTAGTATGAATTGGGATGGAGCCATATGTGCATCTAGGTTGAGTTAAATACATTCTATTTTGGGTGTTTTAACTAACTAATAAGAGAGGTTTCCACCTCCACTAACTCATGGTTTCTTTGGTCAATTCATTTTGTCTCCATTCATCTCATTACAATTACTTGGGAATAATACATGCATATTGATAAGCATTGCCTTGCAATGAAAGTTGTAGTTGAAGCTTGAGTACATACTTATGGTGATTGCAACTGAAGGTACATTTAGATAAGTTCTTTTGTTATGGAAACACTCCATAGGAATCTAGTAACATTGTTCATTTGCTTCTAGAGAAAATTCCAAAGGCTATGCATTATTATCTTAACATAGTAGAGGCTGATTTATTGTTGGAAATAGAAGCAGAATCACTTGAACTTGTTGATGGTTATTATTGGCCTATGGTACCATAGTAGTAACCAATAATTGAGCCCAAGACTAAGAAGAGCCTTCATGCCCATAAAATCGTCAAATAAGCATAGTCTCAACCTTGATCATCTTGATAGATTCATTTTAGTTGGATATCAACATGCAAAGCGGCTACACTAAATAAAAATATCTCAATGACATAGTATTTGTAGAGTATGCTGGATTACTTAGAAAGCATCATCAAAAGAATTTATCCTCCCTTGAATTTTGACCTTCTTTACTTCACCTTCCCTTTGAAATTTGCCTTAGATATCCTTTGGTTACCCCAGTCACTTGTATATATTCAATATGCTCAAGTGTAATTAAAATGAGAGACCCTTACCTCTTATTTATACTTTTGTGTAGCTTCCTCAAGGGGTTACCTTCTAACCATCATAAACCACTTTCCTTATTTTAGGGCTAACCCACTTTTGACCACATGTCCACTTAGTAATTTCTCCATTAACTTTATTATTTAAATCATTTATTTTGTATCCACTTTGAATTATAGTACACTCATCACTTCACTTTATTATTTAAATAATTTCTTCTTTGCAACCACTTTGACTACTTTGACCTTTTGGGACTTCTAGATGACTCATGAGGGTTCTCTAACTTCACATGGCCATAACTCTCTAACCGTGAGGAGTTATGTGACGTTCCACATACCACCAAAAATGGAATGACATGTATTATCCATCTAGAATAGTATTACCTGCAAATATGTCAAAACTCGTATCATTATCCATCAAACAAAATTGGGTGCATTACCCAAACTTTTGTGCTACCGGACTTTCTTCAAGGGTTGACATCAATGACAACCAACCCAAATAATCAACAGAGTATTGATCTTTGTTGGCTTGATTATTATTGTATTTTTAGTTGGTTGATGTGTTCAAGTTACACTAGAGAGCAGGCCATACCTTTAATCCTAAAGGGTATTTTTTCACTCAGACGTAGAAATAAAAAAAAAAAGGCCTTGTAGCCATTCATAGAACAAAGATCTCTACATAAATTATAGAAATAAAGATAAAAAAAGTTAATTCCAAAATGTATCCATGTTGGTGAAGCGAGTGGGCTATAAGTCCCTCATTTATGGATCATACGGTATCAAATAAGTCGAATCCTTGACCATGATGCAACTACCATATATTTGAAGAGAAAGTAGACTTAGCATGGGTAAAGAAAAAGGAGAAATATTGGAAGACCTGCAACCATCAATGTGTAGCTTCAAGAATAGAATATACACTTGAAGGGCATGGTCTAGATGTTTGACCGGAATATGACAGAGTTGGAGAATAACCTTGAGACCTTTATAAGACTATTTCCTTTTCTAACTAATTGATTTGATGAATGCCAAGACTCCCTCATTGTGGTGATGTCATATTGGGACCAGAGCATAATGAAACTTGTACTACAATTGGGAGAGAAGGTCATTTAGATGGATAGTTGGCAAGAGGAAAGGCTCACTCAGATGATGGCTCAACTGCAACTAGAGTTCTCAGAAAAGGAATAAGCACTAAAAAATATATAAGAAGTTTTCCAAGAGACAAAGGATTTAAATCCACCTCCTATTTCCATTTTCAAAGACAACACTGTGACCAAGGGAACTCTCATACGGTTACCTTCCTTAGATATTTCTCAAGAAAAATTCAGTGAATTTTAAAATCATACTAGAGGCATTGGTTATAAATTTTTAAAGAAAATGGGACAAGATGGAATAGGGATATGCAAGAGAATTTAAGGCATCCTAATCCCCATAGCAGTTGAACTGAGGGTCAAGCATGAAGGTATAGGTTTCCATGGTAGAGAGAAAAAGACCATAAACACCAAGATCACATTTTTGAAGGAAAAGGACATGGTGGAATTGGCCTTCCCATGAGAAGAAAGACCAATAGTGAATGAGGATGCCAACACACCACCACCCCATCCTTCCTATGGTAGATTGTGGAACAGAAATGAGGAGGAAATTACAAAGACTCATCCTGCACCAGCACTTAGAAGAAGAAACAAGTAGATCGGTTGGAGAAAGAAGAATATGGGAAAGAGATATGCATTAATTAAGGCATCCATTGTTTATAATTGCTACAGGAAGAAAGGCCATGGCACTACCACTTGTTAGCACTCAGAGACATATTCCTTCTGTGGGAAGAAGGGCCACCATGTGGCATCTTTTCAGGAGAAGCAATCCACATGCCATGAGCCAAATTGCTTTCACAGAATTAATGGAAAGAATAATTCCATAAACCAATAGAAAACTTAGAGGCACATGGAGAAGAAAAGCATGTCAAGTAGTCCATACAGTAGCACCAAGAAATTTTTCCACCATTGCAAGTTGAATGGAAATTGGAAAGAAATGTGTTATTGACTTCATCTGGATTTTCACCCTAGGAATTGCATAACCAAGAGAAGAGTGTGGAGAGTGAAGAGTAAAGAAAATGAACATCTACCTACATCTCCAAACCATGGAAAAAACAATTTCCAAGGAGTGACAGAAACATAGGAGATTTGTATCACCATCAAAGAGGATAATGGGTTGTTGCCAACAACCAAGCCATCCCCATTATAATTGTTATCTGAAATATTTTAGAATAAGTTTCTCTTCTTAGATACAGGGTCGTTTCATAATGATGTAATTTGTTCAGAGAAGACCATTCACTGCTATTGTTACTAGAGAACATGCATTCTGGTGTTAGTGGCTCTTGACCTGGGTGATCCTTCCACTTTGCCTTCAAATTGACAGTTATATGTTGGCAGGATGTTGGCCTAGAAAAAATCACAACTTCCTACATATTCTTCCCATATCAGATGGGATAAAGAAAAAAAATGGTCCTAGACATTGCAACACTGATAGAATTTCTTTGTGTGTAACCTTCCAGATACACTATGCTCTTTCCTAGAACCATCTCTAAATATGAATCTTCTCTCCCTAATCCCATCAATATCAAGTTCCTCTACGTAAATCATTTTATTAGTGGTATCCTGTGCGCAAATACCCTCGGAAGCATAATCCTAATCTAGTAATTAGAAGAATATCATTGGTGTTATTTCTTTCCATCCAAATTAGGAAAACGAGTTTGTAGAGATATGTCTTCATACAACCCTAAACCTTATAAAAATTTCCATTGCATTGAGTCTGACATCACTATGGAATCTATCCCTAATCGTGGCACTTTATTTCGTCCTCTTGCTTGACAATTCCCAGGATTTAATCTATGCATATTATGATGGGGAATTTTCACAAGTTAAATGAATCCCATGATGTAGCAGACAATATTGCAGAAAAAACTCTTTCTTTAATCAGAACAGGATTTTCTTGCATTGGAGGGGAAAGGACAATAGCCAAGTGCTTATGTATGTTTAATGGAACTATAAATCTTGAATTTAAACAATATCTTGTCTAAGGTAGTCTTTGGGCGTTCAATGCTCACTACAAGGAGAGCACCTTCTTGCGAAGGTTTTTACATAACCTACCTGAAAAAATTATCCCTTAGTTGTTTATAGAAGAAGTTGTTAGCAGAGGTAGGTGGCCAGAGATTTTTGCCGAGGTTTTTTTCGGTGTGCCTTTTAGGAATATATGCACCAGTGAGCATTAAAACATACTGCATCGATGCTAAAATTTTCAATGCATCATCATTATTCATGGCAAAGGTTGTTAGAAAAGATGAGCGGTCAGAATGTTTTTGCGAACAATTTTTTTTGGCACGCATATATGGTACATCTACCCCAGTTTTGAACTAAAACATAATGCACTGGTGTGTAGATGTTCAAACTCATCATCATAAGTTATCAAAAAAAATAACAAGCATCGACCAAAGCATATCGATACCATTGAATGTTATATATTGTAATTGCATGCACAATGTCCCATGGTGCACCACTTTATGGGTAAATAAAAATAAATTACCAGACTGGTTTTCATTGACACCTCATCCAGTGCTTCCAATATCTCAAGCAAGCACCAGTGCTTACTCTATTTTCATGGATACCTTGTTCTCGATGCTTCTTGGTGATTTGGATAGCTCCATTGTTTGATATTCCACACATTTCTAATTTTTGGAAATTACCGTGAATTTTCATTTCCTCTCAATGATGGAGTCATGCCTCCTCAGGGTTGTTACCCCCCCAGCTTATGGTTAACTAAGGAGATGATGTATTGAGGCCCGTGGATAAAAGACATGGATTTTCAAGAGCCAGGTGACCAGTTGAGCCCACATTGAGCAGACAGAGCCCCTCCTCTCCACCACATATCACCATTCATCGTCAGCAGCATAACAACGTATGCCACATCAGCCTGGCCCAGAGAGCACATCAAGTCTTGCTTCATGAGGTAACAAGTACACTATCATGGTAAGTGTCACATTAATAATTGAATCATTTGAGCATGTTGCAAAGGGTCCTTTCTTGATTTTGGAATGTTTGCTTGGAAATTATACCTTTTTCCTTATTTGACCTTAGTGGTTGATATGGTTTCTTAGTAAGTGGGTCACCCTTGGGAAAAGGGTTTCTACTAGGGGGTCTCCTAGAAGGTTCAGCATACCATTCCCACTCATAATTACCATTTTCCACACCTCTGCCCCTCTCTTTCCTCATCTTTTGGGTTTCTAGGTTCATTGACCCCAAGAAGGGCTTGTACCTCATTTCATGGGAAGAAGGGGATAAATGCCTNAATAAGTGTTTTTACATACAAATTGAAAAAACAAAGAAAAAAACATAGGTAATTTCATTTTTCAAAACGTATTTGTTTATAAATTAAAACACTATTCATTATTTCATTTTTTTGGTAGAATTTAGAGGGAATATTTGTGGAAGAGAGATTTACAATGAAAGACTTTGGAGTGGCTAGATTTTTTTAAAGAGGCAAATTTGGAAGGGATTTGTAGGGCACACGCAACTCTATAGAGAAAAAATTTCAGGTATGTGATTTAATTCTACTCATCATTTCAATCTTTCCCTATTTGATTCAAACTATTTCCAATGCATGTTAAGAAACATGTAATGGTTTCATAGTTACCTTCGATATTGGAATTCGTAGCTTTCTTGTTGTTGTTTCTTGTTCCCCTCTTTTCTTAAGCAACATATTTTTATAGGGTTTATTTTTTTAAGAAATAGATTTTTATAGGGTTTATTTAGTTGCATATGGGGCGTTTGGTATCTATTGCAATGGTACTAACCTTTGCATTGGATCCCAAAACCTGTCAACCATGTCGTTGTCAATGATTTAAAAAAAAAAAGTATGCAGTACAGAGTGTGCACTGTACAGGAAAATCCCTCTAGTGTGCACTATACAGAGGTAGCGACCCGGTGCTCATTGTATAGAAAAAATCACGGAGGGGCATATATCTGTGAAAAGCGTCGATTGGTCGAAAAAATAAATAGTATTTATTTTTGTATCATATGCATATGGGTTAGCAGTGCACAATGAATAATTGTACAGACCGGTGTGAGTATATGTTTGATTCCCCGGTGCATGTATATATTTGATGCCCTAGTGCGTTCTGTTTAATAAAGCGCACTGAAATACTAGATTGTACAAAAATTTCATAATTTCCATTTCTGATGATTCATGGTTTTTTTAATATAATATAGTTGATAGAAGTTCAAATAAAACAACTTATTGCAACGAGCACAATGGTAGCTCATCCCAAGAAGAGAGGCAGGCAATTTCTTTAAGTTTTATTAAAAATTCAATATATTTGAAATATTTGTAAGTTTAAATTAATGATGTGTATTGGTTAATGTGTGTCATGCAGAACAAAAACTTGAAGAAACCCAATACGATTTTAGCATTCTAAGTGCAAAAGAGTGTAAAATATTTATGGAAATGTTGCAAACAGAGGAAACATGTGGATCAAAAGGTAATCAACATTAATTTTTTCTTTGAATTTTACTAAAAATGAATGTGACACCATGTTTCCCCAGTTTGTAAATATAACTATAAATGTCCAAAAGACTATGGAAAAATTTATATGTGTGAATATTGATTCGATGGACCTTTGTTTGAAAGGTAAACGAATGTGAACCCAATTATTTACTAAGAAAATGGACAAGTGTTGCATGACTAATGGAAGGGGGTGTGCTTATAAAGACCACGAATGTTATACAAGGAAAGGGTGAAGGGGACCAGGAATGGTTGCATTAACCTTCACCAAACCAGTGCTTACTAGATTTAATTGCTCAGGACTAGAATCGTCCTCTGTCCCATAAATGAATTACAGTCAGGTTGGTGGGTGGGAAGACCTCCTCAAGAGTTAATGAGGGATGGGGTGTGTAAGCACTCATCCATAAGGATTCCAAACTTGACCGTTGACTGGGAATTCAGGCCACACGTGACCCTGCTGAAAGAGGCGAGGAGGGAAGATGTGGTGGGGAGTGGGGGAAAAGAACGTGCCTGCAAAGAGTGCAGAGATGGGAAATGAATCTCGTGGATTCAATGAATAATGGAAAATTAAATGTTCTAGACACAGGAATGGTAGAGAATGTTATGATATAGGCTGATAAACGAGGCTAGTCCTCCTTGCTTGGTGTCGTGTAAACCATTGCCAGGATCCTACGGGAAGAGGAGAGTAACCGTTGTCCCTATTGTGGCTGAGCGAGAAGAAAAGGTTGTGTTGCAAAGCATTGTGGTCTAGCTCAAGGGTGACTAGTGGTAAATCCATTTGGAGTGACTAAGCCTATGGTTGGGTGGAAACGGGCACCCCTTCCAGTAGTCGCTTCACATTGTCTGATTCTAATAAGTCTTTTCTCGGCTTTAATTGTTGAGTTAGAATGATGAATGATTTCTTGGTTTTTACACACACACACACACATATATATATGCATGTATGAACATATTTGTGTGAAATGGCTATGTTATGTGTATGCTTCCATCTCCTTGGGAACTCACACTTCCCACTGATAAACTGTATGCCCAGCTTCACTCCGGAGGGCTTCCCGAGCATAAGTCATAAAATGGTCGAGATAGGAAAGATCATGTAGATTTGAAACCATATGTTTGAAGAGAATACTTTCCCCTGACCCCCTTGCCATGTGAATCTCCAGACCCCAGTCCCTAACCCGATCGGGGTGAGAACTTACGAAAATAGTGATATGAAAATACCGAAAGGGAAAGGTTTTCCTTGTCTGAGGGACGGACAGACGAGATCCATCTGGAAGGAACCAAGGGTTGTCATGGTCGTTGATTATGGGAAAGAGCGTGGCAGTTAACCCCTCTAGCCCCTCAGATCCACGAGTTCAAAGTTCACGTATCGGGAATATTATGGGTTGGTGTGACTAAAACCCCTAAAACCCGAAGTCACAAAGTAACGTGGTTCATTGATATATGGATCCTTCAGGACCCACCTTGATCGTTGGTTCTACGAGTTCGGATTTCACGCATAGGGAGAGAATAGATCTCATTCGTCGGATCTATACGTGGAGGACCATATTTGTGAGATCCATAGGAAAGTGCAGGAGGTCCAACCCTTTGAAAGTGCACAGGGGAGCTGACTTTTGTGAAGTCCCGAAGTTCCTAAGTTGATCGAAACCGTCCATCATCAGAGGACAGGTGGCAATAGATCCTAGATTTCGAGGATTCGGACCTTGGAATATTTGCAAGGAGTTGAGAGCCGCAAAAATCCTAGTCATCCGTCGAGAAGGGACACGTGGTGAGAGATCAGTATTTCACTGACTCGCAACTCAAGAAGTTAGAGATAGGAGTCGTGAGAATTCGCAAAGTCCAAGTTCACAATTTGATCACAGTTGTCGATCAAGGGGAGGGCATGGACCATTGATTTTCCAAGGAGATATCGAGGATTGGGATAAGGAAGGAGAACGACCCTCCAACTTCATGAAATGTGAAGTCTTGATTCATGAAGAGTTTATCTAAGCCGTTGGGTCGCAGAATATTGTGGATTGTTGATCTGACATCGAGAGTTCGGATTTCGAGATTCTGATGAAAGGAGATGGACTAACTTCCACCTTCATGATACGCAAAGTCCCAAAGCACTTGAGAGTTGGGCCCCAAGTCATAACGAGGGGTTGCATGGATGGAGGTTAAGGAACGGAGCTAGCTTTGGGCTAGGCTCTTAGTTTGGAAGTTTGGGAGTCATGTGAGTTAAGGTTGGCTCGTATGTGAATACACGATGACAGAAGTCACAAAGCGCCTTTTTGTTAGGCTTGTGGTCATGGGTAGTGGTCACGTGGAGGAGGCTTACGCTTGGTGCTTGTTTGCACGGGAGAACAAAAACAAATATTTAGAGGCTTTACACTATAGAGGCTTCTTCAGAAGGGTGGGTGTGTTACAAATTGGTATCAGAGCATGGTTACAGCATTTGGATTGTTTGGGCTCATGGACGAGTTGCGTAAAGACCACATTAAGGGGTTCAAAGGGCGATATCCTTCCCTACTCCCTCTCTAAAATTCTGGTTAAGCCCTTGTTATAGAAAAGAATGGCAGCTTATTGTTGTGTGTGTATGTATTTCAGAAATGTGAATTATTTGTTGGTTATGAATTAATATAGTGTTAGCTAACAGTAAGTGTTTTGTCTGCACTCAAGTGGTTGATCAACCGTGGTAAATTGCAATCATATAGAATGGTGGCGTGCCATGAAGTGTGGGATGGCTCCCATAATAGAGACGAAGAGTTTGATGAGAGGAGGGCAGTAGATACCCCTCCGGATCTGGCCAAATTACAGAGTTGCAAGGCCGACAACGAGATATTTATAAAAGAGCAAGAGAAGAAAAAGGAAATTAATGTAGTTGTTTTGCAGAGTTTATCTGACATACAAAGACAATTGCATCATGGACCTGACACCAGTCATGTGGACCAATGATAGACAAAGAGGAGTCAAAGTCAACCTAAGATACAGAAACGTGGCCCTTTAAGTGGCCACACTGGGAGGAGTACCTCGAGAAAGGTCCAACTTGGAGACAGGGGACAAGCATCGGGTGAATCCTTTAGAAAGGAAACGGGCGACTCAGAGGGATCTTCTAGTAGTATAATCAGTTCACATTCTCAAAGAAAATGGAAGAAACGAAAGCATTCCAAAAGTCATAATCTCGAAGAATTCAGGAAGGCCAAACCACCCTCTTTCGACGGTGAGATTAAGAAAGGAGAGGAGGCAGAGGCTTGGCTGCTTGGACTAAAAAAGTATTTTAGAGTCCGTGACTTCTCTAAAAACTTGAAGGCCCGAGTAGCCACTTTCATCCTGAATGGAAAGGCTTCCATTTGGTGGGAAGACCTTAAGAATGTGAAAGGGATTCATGGAAAGGACCTATTTTTATAGGGTTTATTTTTTTAAGAAATAGATTTTAATAGGGTTTATTTAGTTTCATATGGGGCATTTGGTATCTATTGCAATGGTACCACCCATTGCATCAGATCCCAAACCCTGTCAACCCTGTCGTTTCAACGATTTAATAAAAATAAAATTATGTAGTACAGAGTGTGCATTGTACAGGAAAATCCCTCTAGTGTGCACTATACATAGGTAGCGACCTGGTGCTCATTGTATAGAAAAAATCACGGAGGCACATATATCTGTGAAAAGCGTCAATTCGTTGAAAAAATAAATAGTATTTATTTTTATATCATATGTGTACAGGTTAGAAGTGCACAATGACTAATAGTACAGACCGGTGTGAGTATATGTTTGAGTCCCTGGTGCACGTATATATTTGACACCCTAGTGTGTTTTGTTTAAAAAAGCGCATTGAAATACTAGATTGTACAAAAATTTCTTAATTTCCATTTATGATGATTCCTGGTTTTTTTAATATAATATAGTTGATAGAAGTTCAAATAAAACATCTTATTGCAACGAGCACAATGGTAGCTCATCCCAAGAAGAGAGGGAGGTAAGTTCTTTAAGTTTTATTAAAAATTCAATATATTTGAAATATTTGTAAGTTTAAATTAATGATGTGTATTGGTTAATGTGTGTCATGTAGAACAATAACTTGAAGAAACCCAATATGATTTTCGCAATCTAAGTGCAAAAGAGTGTAAAATATTTATGGAAATGTTGCAAACAGAGGAAACATG
The DNA here is from genome assembly GCA_000966675.3 of Picea glauca. Classification (NCBI taxonomy): domain Eukaryota; kingdom Viridiplantae; phylum Streptophyta; class Pinopsida; order Pinales; family Pinaceae; genus Picea; species Picea glauca. Next base: position 102,106 of record JZKD02S1630539.1, read on the forward strand.
TGGATCAAAAGGTAATCAACATTAAGTTTTTCTTTGAATTTTACTAAAATGAATGCGACACCCTGTTTCCCCCAGTTTGTAAATATAACTATAAATGGCCAAAAGACTATGGCAAACTTTATATGTGTGAATATTGATTCGATGGACCTTTGTTTGAAAGGTAAACGAATGTGAACCCAATTATTTACTAAGAAAATGGACAAGTGTTGCATGACTAATGGAAGGGGGTGTACTTAGAAAGACCACAAATGCTATACGAGGAAAGGGTGAAGGGGACCAAGAATGGTTGTGTTAACCTTCACCAAACTAGTGCTTACTGGATTTAATTGCTCAGGACCAGAACCGTCCTCTGTCCCATAAATGAATTACAGTCAGGCTGGTGGGTGGGAAGACCTCCTCAAGAGTTAATGAGGGATGGGGTGTGTAAGAACTCATCTGTAAGGCTTCCAAACTTGACCACTGACTGGGAATTCGGGCCACATGTGACCCTGCTGAAAGAGGCAAGGAGGGAAGGTGTGGTGGGGAGTGGGGGAAAATAACGTGCCTGCAAAAAGTGCAGAGATGGGAAATGAATCTTGAGGATTCAAGGAAGAATGGAAAACTAAGTGTTCTAGACACAAGAATGGCAGAGAAGGTTATGATACAGACTGATAAATGAGGTTAGTCCTCCTTTCTTGGCATCATGTAAACCATTGACAGGATCCTACGGGAAGAGGAGAGTAACCTCTGTCCCTATTGTGGTTGAGCGAGAAGAAAAGGTTGTGTTACAGAGCATCGTGGTCTAGCTCGAGGGTGGCTAGTGGTAAATCCGTTTGGAGTGACTGAGCCTATAGTTGGGTGGAAACGAGCACCCCTTCTAGTAGTTGCTTCACATTGTCTGATTCTGATAAGGCTTTTCTCGGCTTAAATTGTTGAGTTAGAATGATGAATGACTTTTTGGTTTTTACACACACACACACACACACACATATATGCATGTATGAACATATCTATGTGAAATGGATATGTTATGCGTATGCTTCCATCTCCTTGGAAACTCACACTTCCCACTGATAAATTGTATGCCCAGCTTCACTCCGGAGGGCTTCCCAGGCGTAAGTCGTAAAATGGTTGAGATAGGAAAGATAGTGTAGATTTGAAACCATCTGTTTGAAGAGAATACTTTCCCCTGACCCCCTTGTCATGTGAATCTCTAGACCCCAATCCCTAACCCGTTCGGGGTGAGAACTCAGGAAAATAGTGATATCAAAATACCGAAAGGGAAAGGTTTTCCTTGTCTAAGGGATGGACGGACGAGATCCGTCTGGAAGGAGACAAGGGCTGTCATGATTGTTGGCTATGGGAAAGAGCGTGGGAGTTAACCCCACTATCCCCTTGGATCCATGAGTTTGGAGTTCATGTATCAGGAAGATTATGGGTTGGTGCGACCAAAACCCCTGAAACCCAAATTCGTGAAGTAACATGGGTCATTGATCTATGGATCCTTCAGGACCCACCTTGACCATTGGATCTGCAAGTTTGGAGTTCGCGCACAGGGAGAGAACAGATCTCGTTCATTGGATCTATACATGGAGGACCATAGTCGTGAGATCCATAGGAAAGTGCATGAGGTCTAACCCTTTGAAAGTGCACAGGGGAGAAGACATTTGCGAAGTCTCAAAGTTCCTAAGTTGATCGGAACCATCCATCATTAGAGGACAGGTGGCAGTAGATCTGAGAGTTCGAGGATTCAGACCTCGGAAGATTTGCAAGGAGTTGAGATCCGCAACAATCCTAGCCATCCGTAGAGAAGGGACACATGGGGAGAGATCAACATTTCACTGACTCACAACTCAGGAACTCAGAGATAGGAGTCGTGTGTTAAGAACCAAATATCAATATTGCATAGAAAAACCTCAGAAAAAGTACTCAACGCCTTGAAAAAGAGATAATTTCAGATAATAAGCCTCTTCGAGGGGGCAACCTCCTTTTAC
>JZKD02S1630539.1:145847-159404 GCA_000966675.3 Picea glauca
ATATATATATATATATATATATATATATATATATATATATATATATATATATAAGACAAAGGGGTACACTTATGATGAAAGGGTGCAATGAAGGGTTCTATCCAACCTACTAGAAATGTAATAATTCAATATCTAGGGTTTAATAAGGGGTTTTATACATAACATGAGACTTTATCTAGGGCTTAACATGACCCTCCCCTTCAAACAAATGTTTTCCTCAACACTTGACTAACCATGGGTGCTTCTGCATGAAGAACTCAACTTCCCATATCGGCTCTTTCAGTAGTAGGTTCTTCCATTTGACGAGGTACTCTGTAATTTCTTGATTTATCAGTTGCTTAATTCTTGTTTCAAGGATTGTTTCTAGATCTAATATGATTTTCCCTTGTTTATTGATCTTTGGTAAAATATTTTGGATTGGGATCTTGTTTCTGATAACATTCTTTAAGCAAGAAACATGGAATATGGAATGTACATGTGAATATAGAGGTAACTCCAATTTGTAAGCCATACTTCCAATCCTTTGAAAAACCTTATAGGGGCCATAATATTTGGGTGCTAATTTATTGTTCTTATTTTGTTGCTTGAGGGACATTTGTTTGTATGGTTGTAACCTTAGAAATACCCAATCCCCCACTTAAAATTCCCTTTCACCGTGATGTTGATCTGCTTGTTGTTTCATGCTATTTTGTGCCATAACCAAGTTGTCCTTCAATAGTTTGAGGACCTATTGTTGGTTCCCTATGTGGTCCTCCATTACTTGAACCTTTGTATTCCCTTTCAAGGGTGATGTGATGGATGGAGGATGATATACATAAAGTGCCAGAAACATGGACATTTTTGATGAAGTATGGAAGGATGTGTTGTACAACCATTTCGCCAAGGGAAACTACTTAACCCATTGTGTATGTTTATCGGATGCAAAGCAATGAAGACATCCTTCTATAAATTTATTCACAATATTATTTTACCCTTCAGATTGAGGGTGGTAAGATGAACTATGAGCCAATTGAGTACCCAAGGAAGAAAATAATTCAGTCGAAAATTTTCCCATGAAAATTAGATCTCTGTCGCTTGCAATAATCTTGGGGACTCCATGTAGCTTTTGAACAATTTCCATAAATTCTGTGGCTACTATACTTTCTTTAAAAGGATGAAAAAGAGAGCAAAACGGGCATACTTTGTTAGTCGATCCACTACTACCACGATGACAACCTTTCCTTTGAATTTGGGTAAACCTGTAATAAAATCCATTGAAACTTCTTCCAAACATTGGCTTGGTATAGCTAATGGTTGTAGGAGACCTAGAGTCTTGATTGTCTCCCCCTTATTCTGTTGGCATACCAAACATTCAGACATAAAATTTTGAACATCATTCTTAAGACCTTCCCAGAAACAATCCTTCTTGATCCCGTGGTATGTTTTTAAGTATCTTGAATGTCCCCCTATATAAGAAGTGTGCAATTCCATAAGGACCTTTTGTTTGAGTTGGGAATTCTTACATAAATATAGGCGATCATGATACCATAGCAAATCATTATTCCATACAAATTATCTAATGAACTGGGGTCCTCATGTAGTTGTTGAATGATATTGCATACCTATTGATCTTGATTCCATTCTATCCTTGCTTCTTCCACCCAATTATATTGCGGAATAGAAATAACGCATAATGAACCTTCTGTTTCTTCTTCTTTCCTAGAAATGGCATTTGCCACAACATTATTTTTTCATTTTTTATAGATAATTTCAAAGTCATAACCAAACATCTTTGTAACCGATTTTTGTTTCTCTTCTGAAGACAATCGTTACTCCAAGAAGCACTTCAAACTATCATGATCTGTTTTTACTTTGAAGTGTCTTCCTATTAGGCAAGGACACCATTTTTGAACTGCATGTAGTATGGACAACATTTGTTTTTCATAAATGGGTTTGAATAATTTTTTTCCTTGAAGTTGGATTCTTTCAAAGGCAAGGGGCCTTCCTTCTTTCATTAAAAATGGACCAATTCCATGGCCCGAGGCATCACACTCCACAATATTTGTTTTTGTAAAGTCAGGTGTGGCCAAGACGAGAGTTATACACATAGCCTCCATAAGTTTTTCAAAATATTTGGTTTCTTCTTCGGTCCAAGAAAATGATTCCTTATTTAATAATGTTATTAGAGGTGCTACTATTTGACCATAGTTATTGACAAAATTGCGGTAATATCCTGTCAATCCTAAGAATCCTCTAAGTTTCTTCAAGGTTTTGGGAATTGGCCATTCCCTCATAGATTTAATTTTGTTAGGGTCCACTTTGACACCTTCATGAGATACAATATGACCCACATATTCCACTTCTTGAACCCCAAAGGAACACTTGGAAGGCTTTGTATAAAGTTGTTGTTCTTCCAATAGTTGTAATACTCCGTCAACATGTTGTATATGCTCTTCCCAAGATTTGTTGTAGATTAGTATGTCCTCAAAAAATACTAACACAAATTTTCAAAGGGAGGGATTGAAAATAGAATTCATCAAGCTTTGAAATGTTGAAGGTGCATTAGTAATATCAAATGGCATAACCGAAAAATCATAATGACCTTCATGTGTTCTAAAAGTTGTTTTAGGAATGTCTTCCTGCCTCATTCTGATTTGATGATATCCCGAACGAAGATCCAACTTAGTAAATAATTTTTCTCCATGAAATTCATCTAATAATTCATCAATGACATGGATATGAAACTTATATTTGATGGTCATTTTGTTGAGATGTCTATAATCTGGACACATACACCATGAACCATCTTTTTTTGTAACCAACATCACTCGTGAAGAGAAATAACTTTGGCTATGTTGAATGATGCCGGCCTCTAACATTTCATGGATCATGCACTCAATCTCACTCTTTTATGCATATGGATACTTGTAAGGCGTAATGTTAGGTGGTACACTTCCTAGTTGCAAATGAATAGCATGGTCATGGTCTCGAGTAGGTGGAAGACCCTTAGGCATTTCACCAAATATCTTGGAATGGTTGTTGATAATTATTTGGAGATCTAATGGAGTAAGGGCTATAAATGTTTGAACATCAAGTGAGAAAAACTGTGCAATTACACCTTGGTGTCCCTTTTTGAGTAATTTTTCCATGCTATTAGAGCTTATCACTTTAGAGGGTTTCCCTTGGATACCTATAATCTCAATTTCCTTTCCATCTGAGGAAAATTTCATGAAAAGATATTGAAAATTAAAGGCCATTGTTCCCAATGATTGTAACCATTGGATGCTTAATACAACATCAACACCACCCATTTGTATGGAAATCATGGGGCTATCCACAAAATAATCCCCCATGTTGAGCTTAATACTATGGTATTTCCTTGAACAATTTATGGTACCTCCATCTGCAATCATTACTTGAAACTCTAGTGTGAGATATACAAAGCAATTGAGATCTTTTGCTAGCTTGTAATTAATGAAATTATGGGTACTTCCAGAATCAATCAATATAGTTACCTTTTTCTTTTTAATGTATCCTTGTATCTTGAGGGTTTGTGGAGTATTGATGCCCACCAATGCATGAAATGATATTGTTGGAGTAGTCTCTTCTATATCCGGATCTTGAGGCGGTTCCACTTCTTGATCTTCTTCCTCTTCATAGTCTATGTAGAATAATTTCTTCTCATTGCATTTATACCCCTTACTATACTCGTTGTCACAATTGAAAGATAGTCCTTTTGCTCCTCTTTCATCCATTTGTTGAGGTGTTAACCTTGTCAGTTGATGTACACTTGTGTTATGAACCCCAAAACAATCTCTGCTCCTTGCGTGTGCAACAATGGTAGACTTGTGTGTGGCCTTATTCTTGGATTGAATATGATGAGAAAATTGCATAGCTTCCATAACATTTTTAGTGTGTCTTAAGAAAATCTCATGTTTAATGTCCTCTTTTAATCCACCCATGTAAGCTTGCAACAATTTTTCATCACTTATGTTATCCACCCTTGTGTCAAATACCCGAAATTTTGAATTATAATCTTCAATATCCCCTGAGTGCTTGATTCTTTTCAATTGATTGAAGTAGTCATGTTCCCAAAATTTCCCATATTGTGCTTTTAAGTCTCTTGTAAATAAACCCCAAGTATAATGATAAAAAGGGGGGTTTCCTTTTTACTATCCATTGGTACCATTGATATGGTTTTATATTAAATTTCAAAGTTGCTATGTGAATCCTTTTATTATCATCCATAATATTATGTAGTTCAAAATATTTCTCTATTTGGTTTACCCAGGTAAAGACCTCTGTTCTATCAAAATTCTTTAATTCAATCTTGGGAAAGTTGAATTTAGGACCCCCACCATAATTAACTCCAATATTAGAGTTAAATACATTTGAGAATTGCTTATTGTCTGTTAGTTGTTTCACATGACTACTACCTTTATTTTCTAGTTTAGGGTGTTTTCCATCTAGAGTCTGAATGATTAGAGAAGACATGGAACTTTGCAATTCCTTCATAGATTTTTGTATTTCTTCCTTATTTTCATCCATCTTTTTCATGTCATTCTTATTTTCTTCCACATTATTTTCCATTTCTTCCATATTTGTTTTCATCTCATTCTTATTCTCATTCATCTTTGTACCCATCTTGTTTTCCATATTTCTCTATTTGGTTTACCCAGGTAAAGACCTCTGTTCTATCAAAATTCTTTAATTCAATCTTGGGAAAGTTGAATTTAGGACCCCACCATAATTAACTCCAATATTAGAGTTAAATACATTTGAGAATTGCTTATTGTCTGTTGGTTGTTTCACATGACTACTACCTTTATTTTCTAGTTTAGGGTGTTTTCCATCTAGAGTCTGAATGATTAGAGAAGACATGGAACTTTGCAATTCCTTCATAGATTTTTGTATTTCTTCCTTATTTTCATCCATCTTTTTCATGTCATTCTTATTTTCTTCCACATTATTTTCCATTTCTTCCATATTTGTTTTCATCTCATTCTTATTCTCATTCATCTTTGTACCCATCTTGTTTTCCATTTCAATGATCCTCTTTTCCATCTCGCAATAAATCTCATCGATTTCATCTTGAGTCATGGTTGAGCTTTCTGGAGGTTTAGCTAGTGAATTGAATTTTGGAGGAGCCTTTGGAGCCATGTAAGAAAATAATAATTCTCTTTTTCCCCCTCTTTGTTACAAATTTTGAATCACAAAAAACATATATTCCAATAAAAATTTATGACAATTGTAAGCTACGTACCTTTTTATCCCTTAATTTGGAGTTTGTCCTCTTGGCCGACCTTCCTTCTGATGTATTTATGAAATTTCAGCCCCTTTGAGTCCAAAATTTTTACCTGTAATACTATGAAATTTCTTCTCTTCAATTCCACAGTTTTGATCAAAATTGGATGTGCCAAGTGGAATTTAGGGTAACTTCCCCACACTTAGTTGAGTTTTGGCCTTTCTAGGAGAGAAAACTTGTACAATGTGCCCAACGCACAATATTCGATATCCAATTATGAAAATTCTACCAGAAATACTACAGACTGTCAAATTTCCAATTCAGCCGGTCTCACTCAATTTGGATCCTCTCTGAAAAATATATGACAGTTTTACCTGGAACACCTGTTTGAGACTAGTTAATAGGATGAGTCATATACCCTATCTTCCATAGGGTGTATCTCCGAAAGTATGAAGACCCATAATCTGAAATTTTTACCATAGATATCTTGATATTTCCTCTAAATATCCTCCAATTTTCACAATCTGAATCATCCCATAAAAAAACGTTATAGAGAAAATTCTACGATGACTTCCTTGGAGAAGAAAAACCCTAGGATAAAAGAGATCCGATACCAAATGTTATGATCCAATGCCTTAAAAATGATAAAATGTCAATAATTATAGTCCACTTCGAGGGGAAACCTCCCTTTACAAAATATCCACTTGATAATATAATATGAGATGAAAAATATGATCCTAATACTAGATCTCCTTGATATATATATAGGAGACAAAGGGGTACACTTATGATGAAAGGGTGCAATGAAGGGTTCTAGCCGACCTACTAGAAATGTAATAATTCAATATTGAGGTATTAATAAGGGGTTTTATACATAACATGGGGATTTATCTAGGGCTTAATAGTAATAATAAAGTCAACACAATTATTATTTTTAGATATTCTTCAACTCAAAGCATAATCCTCCGAAATGTTCACCATTAAAAGAGAGTAACTTAGTCTCATATTATTCATTTAAAAGTAAGATTATTATTCATAATCACTAATAACTAAGGAGTTTCATATTTGTCTATTTAATTCCTGACTCTGGTCTACAAATTGCAACATAAATACATTGACAGATGTTGAACAACCACGAGTTAAACTCATTGCTCGATTTCTAGAGAAGGGAGAGTATTGCATGCATAAGGTTACGTGTCAAGTTTGAACTTAAAGAATTATAAAGAATCATGTGTAATAGAAAGAATATATGTAAGATTTATTGCAATCATTAGTTCAACATTACTTAAATTACAATTCCATCCTGGTTATGATTACATTCTGGTGTACACCATGGAAATATAAGTTTCATGAGTTTTCATAATCGAGGGTTAGCCATAATCTCTAATACAATCATGGAGATGACATAACCTACCAGGAGATAAATGACCTATCTACTTTCTTCATAGTCCATACTAGTTACATTAATTACATTTTAAGTCTAAGTTGACACCCTTATTTAAGTACACAAAATAACAATTTAATACTGATTGAGCTCTTTTCGATGAATGTAGGCACTAAAATTTGGGTTGTATGTGATGTCGTTGAACTTCATGTGGAGAAGGTATTGGGAATGGACATATCAACTTACCTAGATTCATGTTATTTTATTTTGTAAAATAAAACTCTATCGTCCAACATGAAAACCATAATAAATTATTTATTAAATGCATTAAATACCGATTGAACTCAGTGTCTTGGATCCATGTTATTTTATTTTATAAAATAAAACTTAGTCGTCCAGTATGAAAACCATAATAAATTATTTATTAAATGCATTAAATACTTATTGAACTTTGTCGTCGGGTGTGCAATAAGACCCCGAAGTTCATATCCAATAAGAATTAAGATAAACAAATATTACTTTTATTATTTAATTAAAAAAATGAAACTATAGCTGGAACTTTCTATAACTCAACAAATTTTAAAAAGTCAAAGGCAACTTATATATGGTCAGCGATGAACTCATCGCTATAGTCCCTCCGACAGGGAGTAATAAGAGACCCATAGTCATACAAAATGGGAAAGTGTAAGGGTCCACAATAATAAAAATGGAACCAATATGTAATTGTTACAGTTATTGGTAACATGTCCTCATGCAATAGGGACATTATGTCCACTACATCAAGCAAAAATATCCCTGATTTTTACAGACTGATATTACAAAACAAACAACTTGAAGTAACTTTCAATTGCATTGATTGTCATTCAACACTTGAACTGTTGCCATTGCTCAATTTGTGTGCATCCCTCATTTCTTGATCAGTTGTAGGTGATATTATACTTTGGTTAATTAAACAAATGTTTTCTTTCTCGACTTCTTGTTGACGTTCCAACTGCTGATCTTCCATATAGAAACATAGAAATAAAGTGTAATAAGTAAATATACAATTATAATATAGTATAATATGCATGATTGCGTAGATAAAAAATAGTACCATAGCAGTGAGTGATTGATAAACCATACACATCGTTTCGAAGTCTTGCCTCATGCCGTTTAACACAAGATTTTCTGTTGGCTCCTCTCCATACTTTGTTTCCTACATGTTTAATACACCATGACAAAGAATAGTCAATATAACTAATACAAAGGTTTCTTATTGTTCCATTAATTATAAAACAAGGGAAGTTAAACAATATTGCTACTTACAAATTGTTCAAATAAACCTCAATTCTTCAACATATACTCACATCCCTCACTTAACCCAATGTTGATCAATTGTTCAGTTGGCTCTTCTTTATATGTTAGCACCTATTAGAAGACATCCATGGCTCAATGTAAATTAATTATTTAAATATAGATATCACAACAAATATGAAAACTTAAGTAACTTCGAAAACATAAGTACTCACAAACTTTGTGATCAACCCTTTTCTTCCTTGTCATCATGTCTTATGTGCTAATTGCATTCCATTTTCTTTTATTTTCTATAACAAAATGACTGAAAATTAGTATTTAATATGATAAATAAATTCGATGTACACAAATGAATAAATGGATGATCACATACCTCTGATGCATGTTGTTATTGGGATGCATCCTCATGTGATGCGATTATGTTCATTTCTTTAACCATCTCCTTGTACACTCTTTTGGACATCCCTATTGACATGTATTAGATTTCACCTCATTTGTCACTTGGAATTTTCATAATCTTCCTGAAAAGTGAAAAAGCACAATAATTTTTTCTTAAATGGACATGAAATTAAATATAGCAAAACAAATTAATTTGGTAATTATTGGAACATATTATAGAAAAACATGTTTAGTAATAAAACCTTTTATATGATTCTTTTTTGTTATTGTAAGTTTTTGCTATTGCAAGTCTCATGAGTCTCATTGACCATGGTTGTTGGCGTGCGTGTGGTTGTAATACCCTAGGATCGAGTTATCTTGACCAACAAAACACTTCAGACACCGACCCTTTTGGAATCACCTGTATGCAGGTGAAGTCTCACCCGAGGTATCTATTGGTGCTGCAGGAACCGAGTTCCTGTAGTAGTGAGGGAATGTGAGGTGATCATCTTTGTCATTCTTACTTATCTATTATGCACACACTAATCTATATTTGTTCTTCTTAGGTTACTTAATGACTTCATTTATGTATTACCGTTATACTTCATATTGCAACAAAACCCAAGTATTGTAACATTCGTACTATTGCGCAATGATCACGCAAAGAATAATTCTAGTCTAACATGCATCAAGAAAGTATTCATGATCAATCACATAAAAAATAAATAAACACAGTAGTTAACATGGTTCAACCAACTTTGGACTATGTACAATGACTGAATTCTTTATTATTCTTTATGCAATTGTCTTAGGCTTGCACACTACGCTTATAAAGATACATAATGTTATATTTTCCATCTTCTAGACTAGTCGTTCTGCACTACAATCCTCTCTCTCTCTGCATCATCTCCTTAACATTAATACATAGATTCTTTCCTTCTCAACCTATTATATCACTCTCCTTATTGACATGAAATATTGATATCTTGGAAAAGACTCCATAGTACTGCTCAAGAAGAACCCCTATTCTCCCAACCCATTACATATTTATACATAAATTCTAGGGCTTAAAACCCTACTTTGTTCATCCCAAAACCCTATTACAATTCATGATAACTCAAGTTGACTTGTTGTTTAGACTACTTTCACCTGATTTTTCATCTGCATGATGCTATTTTTCTTGCTTTTGTGCATCCTTCTATCTTTAGTACGTCAGGCTATCATCCTTCCTTTTCACCTGTTTCTTCTCTTTCTTTATTCTCTACTTTATTCCTATGCTTTGTTCTTCTGCTTTATTCCTCTTACTACACACTGTACTCCTTAATGTGCCTCAACTATGCACTCCTAAGTTTTCCTTTTCTTCCTTCTTCTTTTGTGCACATCTTCCGTACTTAGGATTTCCGTGAATATTATTTCCACAATGCCTATCCAACAAGCCCCCAACACTCACTCGTGGCTCGTCCTGAGCCACTTAGGCCCATTGCACACTCCTCCATACTTGGATGAAATTTTTGGAGGCTTCCTTAGCTTCCACAACTTTCTTTATTAGTGTTACATCAATTTCCACAATTTCTAGTACACCCTGCGTAGTCAGGGCCATACAATTTTCTTCTGTTTCATGTGCTACTTGTTTCACCTTACCTTGCATAGTTTCCAGTTCTCCTATCACCTTTAATGCTTCCTCTTACACCAGTCCTAAGTGCTGCTGAAGGATCTTTTGCTCATCCTGCATCCTTTCAACTTCCACATATGATTTCCTCTGTGCCAAAATGTTCATCATTCGTTCATTCGGTAGAAGGGTGTTTATGCTTTCTAAAGATTTCTGTTCCTTTTCTGTGCATCCCTTAATTTTTCTTCCATGACCTTCATCTCTAGATATTCTACTAGGTTTGTCTAGATTTGTGCGCTTTCCTCATAGAGTGTCACACATTATTCCTCCACTTTCTTGATGTTGTCTATCATTGTCAACGCTGTTCTCTCTCTTCCTGTTCTTTCCTCCAGTGGTGTTCCCAGTGCACTGAACAATTGTAAGTCCTCGATTCTCATGTAGAAGCCTTTGATGACTTCACCAATTTTCATGACCTACTCCTCCATAGTAGCCTCCACTACTATTGGTACCTTCATAATTTCCTTTTACAACTTTTGGACGATCGCTTGTGTCTTCTGCGCCATTATCTCGACTTCATTCTTTTCCTTTAGAGCTTGCCTAGCTCTTTCCCCGACGTCATTATTTTCCTTCATTGCTGCTTCCACTTTTCCTTCAACTTCGCTCTTTTGTTGTATAGTAGTGGTGTATTGTTGCTACAATTGAGCCTTTCATCCATTGCTTTGGTCATTTCCTGATTTTCTTCATCTTCCCGAAGCCTAATCCCATGCAAAATTCCTATTTACAAGCTTTGTAATATGTGTATAGGCATCTGTGGCACCAATATGCTCAAGTGTTTCACTGTCTTCATCTATTCTTGCAGTTCGAGTGTTGGGAACTCGACTGTGTCTATCTCGATTTGTAACGTTCTACACCCCATTGCTAGCTCGGTTAGAGGTAGATTGGCAGTATGTTTCTTCCTCTACCGAACTTGTGCCCGATTTTCCACCCTCTCTATGCTTTGGTGTTATTATGGCTGCTTCCAAGAGTTTTTGTAATGTTACTGACTGATCCTATAGATTCTTGTGTTCTTCTACCTGCTTCCTTATAACTTCCTCAATGACTTCCTCTGCGACATCCCTTACTTGGTAGTTGATTCATTCCATGTTGTCATTGGTCACAGTATAGACTGGGGGTATCTTGTGCACTTTGGTATTCTTATGCACACCTCTTGCTAGCTCCTTCCCCTTATATTTTCATTTTAATCCTACTATGGGGACTAGGGACTGCGCTTCTCCTGCTGATGGTCTTGTCGTATTTACCATGTCATTGTTCTGGTCATTCCCATGCCCCTCACCCAGTTCTTCATCATCTTCCGGGTGACCCATTTGTTCTGATTAGATTTTCCACTCAGCTTCCTAATCATTAGTGATCATGCATACATCATCTGTTGTCAACCTGTAGCTGGTTGGCAGCCACTGGCACGCAGGGTCCTTTTTTGCTTATACGTACATATGGTGCATCCCTTCTTTAAATCACACAATGTCTCAATAGGTTTCTACTATCTCGACAATGATGCACAGTGTATGTGCGATGATGTAACTGGTCACGTCAAAGTATACATAAAATTTAACATTTTTGTATGTTTTCCTCCTTTTGTTTGGCGTATTCCATAAGTTGGCATACTATGCAACTGCATTGCCTCTACCAGATGTTCTCATGCATTGGTAATAACCTTGTTCCTGCCATCCTACCAGTGAAATCAAAATAAGAAGCCAGACATAATGAAACTCTATGCCTTTTTCCTAGGCCTCTAAGCAGTCTGTCAAAAAATTATTCACTAAGAATGTGGCCCAATTCATTTGGAACGCCTCCAGGCATTTGTCTATGGCTGCGATTACTACAGTAGGAACTTCGTACTCGTGACACTTCCTCAACAATTTTCAGTCCAACACCTGCGTTGCAAATCAGATACTGTCACTGTTGATGTTCACAACATCCAACCCTCTTTTTCACCCGAAGGTGTGAAACTTCTCCTCCATGGCTTCTGATTGTGCTTTCTCCCCTGCTTTGTTTAACAATGTGGCTAGATCCTCTCTTGCTTTTGGTAACCCTGTGATCCACACAATTAATTCGATATTAATCGATAATGGTGGGGAAAGCCACAACGTTCCTCCATGGACGCAACTGAGTAGTAACTTGACACAAACATTGATTTCCAGGCTACGTCCAAAATGGAGAATCTCCATTAGGTCCAATATCCCTGACTTCTCTAGTCCTGTTTCCCACATATGTGGTTCAAGAAGTATTTCTCCTGTGCCTGGTACGATATTGGCACACAAGTAATTTTCCCTGTCCAACTTGGGAAACTTCTGCTCATCTATGATATCATGATCTACAAACTTCAGGGCGACAATATTGCCTAGCATGTCCCCTTTATTACTTACACCGGGTGGGATTGGTGCTATGGCCAATGGGTTTTTTCCATCTGTTGGTACTTTAAATTGAGGCGCGTTGTCTTTTCGAGGTGGTATATAGTCCCTGTGGAAGTTTTCGTGTGAAGCTAAAGCTCCTGGTATTTGCTTGACCTCTCATGCAACTGATGGTCGTTTTGATTGTTTCCATGCCACTGTTGATGACACTTCGATTTTCAATGGGGCCATTTTTTCATGCGACATGTTTCTTTACTTGATCTGTGTTTGTTCTGGTGTGACTATAGTTCGGCTCTGGTTCGCTCTCACTTGCATGCAACTTGGAAAAGAAATAATTCACGCTTGGCGACCCTAAAAAAAACCATTTATTGGCGTGTGCGCAGTTGTAAGACCCTAGGTTCGAGTTATATTTACCAACAAAACCCTTCAGACACCTGGCCTTTCAGCATCACCTGCATGCAAGTGAAGTCTCACCCAAGGTATCTATTGGGGATGCATGAACTGAGTTTTTGCAGTAGTGAGGGAATGGGAGGTGATCATCTTTGTAATTATTACTTATCTGTTCTACACGCATTAATCTGTATTTGATCTTCTTGGGTTACTTAGTGACTTCAGCTATGTATTCCCATTATACTTCAGATTACAACGGAACCCAAGAACTGTAACATTCATACTATTCCGCAATGATTAGAAAAATAATAATTATAGTATAACATGCATCAAGAAAGTATTCATGATCAATCACATACAAAAAAATAAACACAATAGTTAACGTGGTTCACCCAACTTTTGGCTACGTCCACAATGGATGACTTCTTTATTATTCTTTATGAAATTGTCTCAGGCTTGCGCATTGCGCTTGCAAAGATACATCACACTATCTTTTCCTTCTCCTATCCTAGATGTTCTGTATTGCAAGCCTCTCTCTCTCTCTCTCTGCATCATCTCCTTAACATTCAGACATAGACTCTTTCCTTCTCAGCCTATTCTATCAATCTACTTACTAACAAGAACTCTTGACAGCTTGGAACAAACTCCACGACACCGCTCGAGAAGAACCCCTATTCTCCCAACCCATTACATATTTATACATAAATTCTAGGGCTTAAAACCCTACTTTGTTCATCCCAAAACCCTATTACAATTTGTTGGATTTTAATGTTGTTCAATTACATTCAATTACTTTATAAATTTACTTGAATTGAAGCATAAACCATGAACAATAGCAGCAGTAATAACCAAGATCACAAGAAGAATAACC
>JZKD02S1630550.1:0-11710 GCA_000966675.3 Picea glauca
GAGTTAATGGTCGTATGCGGGTATATAGGCCCCGCTCCCGGTGATATGGTTAACGGATAGGCCCGTTTGGTGGTTGGCTCCGGGTTATGCGGATCGGTCACATGACCCGTGGCCTTTTGGTTATAACCACCCGCCATATATTTTGGTAGCGATCCGTTGGGTTTATGGGTATGGTTATATGCCACCGTTTACACCGAGGGTCGGGGCTAAGCCCCGGCCCTTTTTCCGTCCGACTGAACTTAAACCCAATTCAAAAATAAAATGTGTCGATGGTATAACAAGTTCCAACGGGCGCCCACACGGTTAGCCCATAGTCATTAGTCCGTTGCCCTGCCGGAGATCCCGTGTTTGAATCCCCCCGGCGACGACCAAACAATTTTAACATGACCAAAAAACCAATAGCACAGTGCCACGTGGTAGCCCGTGATTGGGCCACGTGGCGCTTTAAAAACCAATCTAAACTGGACACATGTCCACCTCTGATTGGACCACGTCATTGCCATGTCAACTGCCACGTATGCCTGCCGTACTGCCCAGTCAACTGCCACGTATGCCTGCCATACTGCCCAGTCAGCTCACCACGTCATCCGATGACATCAGTGTGCCATGTGTCACCCTGTGAGTGGTGACACGTGTCACCTCATAACTGGTCGATCGTACGCCCAAAGTGCCAAATTCACCTGACACGTGTCGCGTCCTGGTGATGCCACGTGTCCTCCGTACGGACCTGCCACGTGTTGCTCTCTGATGCTGCCACGTGTCATCATCCCTATCTGCCACATGTCCACTTCTGGTTGGCCCATGTCAGCTGTACGGACTGACACGTGTCTGTACAGACTGTACGGACAGGTACAGTCAGCATCCAAAATTTTGCCTGTTTGGCTTTTCGGACAGAACGTGATATCTTCTCCATACGGACTCCGTTTGACATAAAAATTATACCACTGGAATCAGGAGGACGAGCTGGACGCAATAGCACAGGTTTCGTCGCATTCCGAGCACTTTCATTTTTGAGCATTTTTCAAGCCCTATCAGGCTTCTAGATCTGTTTTCAGATCATCTCCCCACCCCGAACCTTCAAACATGTGCCTTTGACCTTTTAACCTAGTCCAATATACCACTGGGCCACCAAACAATCATCCCACTGGGCCTCTAGCCTTCTCCTTTCAAGAACATACTTCCATTGTGAGTCCAATATGATTTCATTTATTGATATTTTAATAAACAATCAAGATCTATCCAAACACAGGTTCCTTCACCTACACTATGTGTCTGTTGATGAAAATGAATGGAATTACTTATACCAACATTTTCAAATCTTGTTGGGATAAACGAAGATAGTCGAAATTATAACCCTAGATTTATACCCTTGACAAAAATATCAATTATCCCTCAAGAAATATGTACTTGGGCCTAATCTTGTTTTATGTGTATGTGTTTTAACAAAATAAAATAAGAAAATATTGTATATAAATTTTATAATAGATTTGAAAAATAATCAATAAATCAAATCTGAATCATCATTATACAACAAGTCTAAAGATGAGACCAAAACCAGCCAACGATTTTACTGATTCAATTCCAAATTACAACCAAAACTTTATTTTCGTACCTCTGTAAGGGTAAGGACAAAAGTTAGACTTATAAGTCTAAGGTGGAATGTTACATCACACATAGACCACTAATGTCTTCAAAGAAAATACCAAGACTGAGAATACTTGATGAACTAGCCAAAAATTCATCATTGTCTTGACTCCAAAATAATTCTAATCAACATTCAAAACTAATTCAAAAATCAAATTACAATTAACAAACAATCAAATTAAATGATTGACCTTTTGAATCATGTCAAAAATCTATGTTTAGTAGTCCTTGTTCTTGCCACCTTCAATGTAACATTGTTGTCAAGAAGAAGGTTCAACCCTTTTGTAATTAAGAAATGAATGGAATATAAATGGAATCTCACTTCAAAGAAAGAGAAAACTTTATCATAACTTTTCCTCTCTATTCTCTCATGTTTTTCCCTCGATCAAGTCTTCCTTTTATTCTTCAAAAGGTAGTTTTATTATTTTCAACTACTTTTAGTTATGTATTTAAATAACTTTTGATTTAGTGGGACAACTTTTAATAAATAGTAATATTAAAGGTTTTTAATCAAAAATAACTACTAGGTGGGGACCCCCAATGTATCTTTCATTGTTTAATTTTCAATATCCCATTGTACCTCCATAATATCAATATGCATACCATGTTATAAAATAAATACGCATCCAATAGCCCCAGTAAATAAACTTGTCATGAATACACGTGTGACTCCCAAAATAACTTAAATATGCTAAAAATAGATCAATATTGTCCATTGTCCAAAAATATAAGTGTAAATATGTCTAATAGTCAACTGCAAAAAAGAGAGCCATCATAAAATAAACTCAAAAGTCATATTTTTATGGTAGATTGTCCTCCTCTATTCACTATTCTGAGATGATGTCATCCTGTGTGTTTGTAAGTCTGCCTTAACATGCTTTATGTTTTCATTTGTTGATGCCTCAGGGTGCATATCACCAAAAGTGATATTTCTTACCTCAAGCTTTTGGGGAATCGAGTGAAAAGTAACAGAATGGGAAGAATTTTTTGATGAACTAGGGATGAGTGAGGTGGCAGGATACTTTCCTTTATTTGGTTCAAGTTCTAGAGGTAAAGTTTTAGGGTTTTATGGTTGCTGAGGTGACATTGCATGTGAGGCCATTGAGATAACAGGATGAAGTGGTTGATCAGGAGGAGGTGGAGGTAATGGTAGTGATACATTAGGAGAGTCATTATAATGAGTTTAAGGATCATGAACTAATTCATTCCAACCATCATTAACTGTAATCTTAGTTTGCATAAACACATGTAGTTCCACAGGAATGTCAACAATGTTGGAATGAGGATGTAATTGAGGTATGACTGGTGGTGGAGGAGGGTGGAAATTTCCATGTCCAACTAGATGGATAAATTCAGTTTGTAGGAGTTGGATAAACTCCTCAAAGTTTGCATCAAAATGTACAAAACATATAAGTCTTTTGTTTCTACCCCTCTTCCAATCAGCTTGTTGTCCTCTATTCCAATTACCCATGTTTCCTATGTTAGATTGATTGTTGCCACAACTGAAAAATCTCATCTAGTTAATCATGAATACTGGATTAGTATATGCAGAAAATAATAAGCAAATCACGAAATATAATTTTTCATTTAACATAATTTAAAAGTGTTTCTGATAAGCCAACAATCAAGCATACAAATAGTGAGGAAAAGGTGAGGGAAAAGGAACCCAGAATCAAACAATTTGCTCTGCTTTGAAACATTTCCAAACTGCATATCACTTATTATTCCACAAATCGGTATTCATTATATACTTTATAAAAAGAGAAATACAATGGGATTGGGAGATATGAAAGGATTTTTAATGTATGTAAAGTGAAAATAAATTATTGGAAAAAGTCATACGTGTTCATAAACCATAATATTTCTTAAATCAGTTTGTCAACTTCAACACATAATCTATGTTTTTATTCCCAATGCCAATCAACATTCAAGTCACATATGCCATGCTACAAACACATTCTCTTAGAAATATATCTAATTATGTAACATGGGGAATATGATATGGAATTTAATGATAAATGACTTTGGGATTTTGGGAATAATGTGCAGAAGGCAAAGCAATGAGGGATTTGGCCCTATATACAAAACATAAAACATTTCATGTTCCTTCAATACTTGTGACTTTGACCATAAACAAATACTTTGAATTTCCAATCCATATTTAGCTTAATATCAACATGCCCAAAAATCATTGAATAAGCACCAAAGATCAAACTGCATTGCAACATAACTACAATTTCAACAACTCATTTTATGTAATTGTAATCTGTCTCTTTTATGGATGTCCATTCAAGATGTTGACAAAATTTACTCATTTCAAAACAAGCTTTGAAACAAACAGGTAGTCCTAGATGAACTCAGCATGTAACCCATTACATAATGGCCTTATCAACTATTGAAACTTAGACTCAACTACCAATCATATGAGCCATAATCAAATGGGGTTGAACACATATAAACTGGTAGAAAGAGATTTCAACCTTTTCAATATTCCTTTATCAATTGATAACAACCGATGGTAATTTTGAGTCCAAATATGATTAGTTCTCAACAAACAAACTCATGATTCTAAGTTTTGGAACCAATTTCAAATAATAGAGTATCATTATTCAAATCCAGTGAGACTGTAATCAAACCAACCACTTTTTGTATACAATTTTCATGACCCAAACAGTTATGTGTACAAACAAGAACACATAGGTTGAACACCTAGCTACTTCAATAACATTTCCTTTTGGTCAAAATCAAGATCAAAAGAGTTTTCATATGGCTTGAACTTAAAACTTGGTGCGAGGGTTTCAATAATTTTGTGTAAACATTTATACTTGAGCTCATCAAACTTTCAAACTCGGTGACTATAGAATTCCATGTATGTTTTATAATTGACTAGGGTTTGAAACTATTCAATAGGTTCGACCAACATTTCAATATGACCTAACAAGCATAAATGCATGCATTGACACTCATCAAATCATGGTTTCGATATTCCACTGCAAGAAAAATGGTATCAAAGCCAGTCGTAATCCATATGTAATTTTATAACTCATATCATTCAATGTATAAACATGGTCGATCAATAGCAATATGCATCGAAGCCAACAAGTAAAAGTCTACTTCAAAACTCATATGAAGTCTTCATAAGGCTCGGGTTTGAAACTGGGCATGAAAACTCCATCACAACCTCGTGTGCAGGGTTTATATATTCTGGTTTTGGAAATACAACAAACATAAGGGTTCGATACCATCAAATCATACAAAATATGTTATATTTTCAGACCAAATTATCTTTGTAATATGTGGGTTCGATACCATCAAATCATACAAAATATGTTATAAATTTTCCTTATAACGCCATTGTCTCAGCATACAGAGTTAAACTGTCTAAAAACTTGAACCCAAATTAACAATTCCAACCAAATTCTTTCCAACAACAGAGTTACAAACAAATGGAGTGTATGCATAAAGAATAGAACCCAATTTGAGATGGAGGGGAAGAAAGAGCACTCTCAAAAACAAATTAACACAAAGCTTCTCTTTGAATTACAACTGCAAAAAAAATACACATTTGATGAAAAACGAGCTAAAATCTACATACCTTCTCAAGCACTTCAAATACTAGTGAAAAAACGGTGAAAATAGTTACAAAAAAATACCATGGTCGAGCTCTGTAACTAGACTTATGCCACAATAAAACTCCAACAGCCCAGAGAATAAATGAAATGAAAAAATCAAAGTGTGAGGACTGCATGTTTCCAAACCTATCCACATCATACTCTACTTTCCAAACAACCAATATGGTAACCAATCGTTGAATAGAAGAAATGACAAATGATTTGGGGACCACATTCCAGGTCAAACCGATTTAATAAACATCACAATTGTCAACCAAATGATGAATAGAGACTTATTGTTGGGGTTCAATCTCATTAATAAAGAATCAATTCAAATTTGTTGATTATGGTGCTCAATTAAAACATTACCATAGCTCAAACATTTAAATATCCATGAACTTCAACCCTCACATAAATGTTTATACCATATGTTATACACAATTTAAACCTCTAGAATTTATAACATAGCATTTGCAATATGAAATTCAAACCACGTTGAGAGAATATTTGTGATGTGAAATTTAAATTCCCTTTCACCATATGTGACATGTTCGTATATAAAAAAAAAAAACCTTTGTATACCCAATGTTATCATCCATGACAATAATGGATGTATTCAAAGTCCCTTTTCATGGTATGTTTGCAATATGTATAACTCTACATTGCCATATAACATGCATTTGTTGCCATAGTATTTTCCTTATTCATGGAGTCTGATGCAAGCCCCTTTTAATGAAAAAAAAATTGCACTTTATACCTTGTGATTATATCAAAGGAGTATCCAATACCATGTAATAATATTTTTTTGGGAAATACCTGAAAATATTTTAAAACTTTATGATCATATCTAGTTTAAAGTATGCGTCATAATCCTATTGTCAAAACAAAATTTAATCATCGTCAAGCATGGATGCATATCATTATACTATTTCTTAGCATATTAGCAATGCTTTCATTTCAAGAAACAAAATTTAATCATTGTCAAGCATGGATGCATATCATTATACTCTTTCTTAGCATATTAGCAATGCTTTCATTTCAAGAATACTTGAAAATAAAAATAAATCTTTTTTCCCTAGGGTGTCCCACCTACTAGTCATATATATTATAATAAGCTTTAAAATATGCATTGCAACTATTTGCAGGCTATGTAACTAGTGGAGAGTTTATGAGTCAATAGTGTCCTACACACTGGGACATCAAGACCACCGAGTCACCAGCCCACCGGGCCTTCAACACTTCACCGACATTCACTCTGGTCCAGTTAACCACCGAGCCTTCAGGACCACCGAGCCAACCGAGCTCACTGAGCCATCAAGCCCCGGGGTCTTTAACGTTGCAACCTTCAAACTTTCACTCTGGTCTAGTTATCATGTTGATGTGACAAAAGAGACATGGCCTCCACGTGAACCTATTCCATGTGTGTTTGGTGACATGGCACTGACATGAATGTTGACAGTGTCACGTCCTCCGGACTTGTTTGGACATCATGCTGACACAACACAAGTACGTGGCCTAATGTGTGGTACTGACATCGCTACTTGCATGGCTCTAATTTGGCATCAACGTGGCTATTACCATGGAATTGATGTGGCATTGGCCACTAGCCCATTGTTCACTGGGCACTCAGGACTTCAACACCCGCTTTCTTTCCTTTACTTCGATCTGTTATATTGGACTACCTAACGATCAGCCCAACGGGCTCACCATCCCAACAGGCTCACTAAGGCACTAGGCCCCCGGAAACTTTAACACTACACTAATACACTTCACTCTGATTTGGTCCTTTTATCTAAGTTGGTGATTGCTCAGATAAACGGTCAGGATTGAATTTTTCTTCAGATCAAAAAATTTCATGGGAATCATGATTCAACTGGATCACCGAGGAAACAAACCATTTGGCCACCGACCCACTTGAAAACATTTTCATCATGCATTCACTCCATTGTTTTGATCTCTAGTATGTTGGGCCCCACAACTTAAAAGATAACACTTTTCACAAGGTTCCATAACTCGCATGTTCACATTTGACTTATGTAAATGGTTCCTTCGCAATATAAATCCTTTGAAAGTGATTTTCCTTATGAAAGTGGGATATTGCAGTACTAGCTCCTAGTCTGGTTAATCACTTTTAGCGGTCATATATGTTTCTCACTACCAAATTCACAGTTCTGCATCACTTTTAATTCACTCGATTCGCCTACTCTATCTCATCCCTTTATTTATCTTCAACGGGGTCATCTCATCTGGTTTCCAATTGTACTACTCCTCCTCATACATGTGCAACACAAATTCATTTGGATTGACTATTCATACACAATCATCTTACCTTCATTCACTCATATCCCTCATTAACTCATGTTGTTTATCAATAAGTGTTCACAGAAACTCATCAACATACTGAGACATCCATAGTCTACCCTATCATGGACACCAATGACAACATTATTTCCTAAAATCTCCCCCTTTGTCATTGATGGAAACCCTTAGTCAATCTCCCCATGTCTGTATCTATTCCTTGTATCTAAAATTATTCCTTTGTGTTGTCGTTTATCCTTCTTACTCTTTACTCTCCCCCTTTGACATCAATGGAAAAGGGATTTTCTCCCTAATCTTTATTATCTTCTCTGAGACCAAAAACCTTTTATCTTTCGACAACTCCCCCTGGGATTTTTCTTCTGTTGGAGTGATTCAATGATTAGATGGCATAGGTATCACTCTCGATTTCTGTCTGAGATACTCAAATGTTTCTCTAGGAATAGGTTTTGTAAAGATATCAACAACTTTTCCTTTGTGCCAATATATTCGAGCTTAACATTTTGTTATGTGACTTGCTCTCTTAAAAAGTGGTATTTGGAATGTGCTTTGTCTTTGAATGCATAAACAGATTCTTTGAAATTTTTATTGCACCGGTATTGTCACACAGTATTGATATCGGTTGATTATATTCTACCTTAATTTCCTACAACATTTGTTTCATCTAGAGCACTTTCATGCAACATGTTGTTGTTGCAATCTATTATGCTTCTAATGTGGATAAATAAATTGAAAATTGCTTCTTTCTAAACCAAGATACTAGACCATTACCTAGAAAGAATGCTCCACCATTGGTGTTCTTTCTGTCATCCACACTACCTTCCCAATCTACATTTGTGTAATTTGTCAGTGTAAATTTTGTACCTGTGGGATACCATAAACCAAAATCCAATGTGCCTTTCAAATATATGAATATTATTTTTATTGTTTGCACATGTGTTTCCTTTTGTGTAGCTTGAAACCTTCCAACTAACACTATTTCCTACATAATATGTGGTCTTGAAGTTGTCACATATAGTTGGATGCCTATCATTGATCTGTATAGAGTTTGATTAGCTTCCTTTTATTCAACATATTTTCTTAATTTACAACTATTGACCATGGGTGTGCTGACAGGTTTACAGTCTTCCATTTCAAACTTCTTCAACATCTCCTTGATATACTTGGTCTGAGAAATGAATATGCTTTTGCTAGTTTGAAATTTGCAACCCTAAAAAGAATGAAAGTTCTCCAAGAATGGACATCTCAAATTCTCTTTTCATTTCTTCAGCGAAATTTTGGATCAATCGATCAACATTACTTCCAAAGATGATACCATCCACATAAACCACAATTATTAACATATCTGCATTGTTTATTTTTATGTAAAGATTGTTATCTGTATCTCCTCTTTTGAAACCTTGTCGTTGTAAGTACTTGTCGAGTCTTGAATACCATGCTCTAGGAGCTTAATTTAATCCATAAAGTGTTTTCTTCAATATGAAAACACAATATTCATTTTATGATAACAAGAATCCCTCTAAATGTTCAATGTACAATTCTTCCTCTAGACTTCCATTCATAAATGTTGACTTGACATCCATTTGATACACTTTAAATTATTGAAGCTTGAAAATTCCAAAATCATTCTAATGGATTCTAGTCTTGCAACAAGAGCAGAGGTTTCTTCAAAGTCAATACCTTATATTTGAGCATGCCCTTTACATTCCAATCGTGTTTTATTTCTTATTACTTTTCCATCTTCATTTAACTTATTTTTGAATACCCACTTTATACCAATCACATTTTTGTCTGTAGGCCTTAGGACAAGTTCTCGGGTCTCATTATTCTATATCTGGATTAGTTCTTCTTCCATAGAATTAACGCAATGTTTATCAACACTGGCCTCTACAAAACATTTAGGCTCTATTTTGGACAACAAAGAGAGATTTGCATGTTCATGAATGCTTGTCAATTTTCTCCTAGTCCGTGTTTCAACATTTTTATGAACAAGAATTAAGTTTTTTGGATGGTTCTTTTGCACAAACCTTGATGGTGTTTGTGTATCTTGCTGTTGTGTTTCCTCTAACTCTTCTTCATTTTCTTCTTCTTCTTCTTCATATTCTTCTTCTTCATTGTATTATATTTATTATGTTGGCAGTTTGTTTTTATGAGGTTTTGCTTCATCTATTTTGACATTTATACTTTCAACAATATTTTGTAGTCTTTTGTTGTAACATATATAGGATTTTCTTATTGATGAATAACCAAGGAAAATTTCTTCATCTTCTCTTGAGTCAAACTTGCCTAGATCCTCATCATCTCTTTTGATGTAACACTTGCTTCTAAATATTTTGAAATGTCTGATATATGTTGGTCTACATTTCCATAATTCATAGGGTGTCTTATCACTATTAGCTCTAATTTTCACTCTGTTTAAAATGTAAATTACTTCTCTCCAAAAAATATTTGATAATCTTTCTTCATTCAACGTTGTTCTAGCAATCTCTACATGTCTGTTTTTTATTTCAACCACTCCATTCTGTTGAGGAGTTCTTGCTACTGAATAATGTATTTTTATTTCATAAGTTTCATAGAATTCTTCAAATTAATTGGATGTAAACTCACCTCCATTATCTGACCTTAAAAATTTGATTTTAATGTCAGTCTCATTCTCAACTAACGCTTTGAAGTATTTCAACTTTTCAAGTGCTTCAGATTTATTTTTGAGAAATGAAACCCAAGTCATTCTAGTATAATCATCAATGAGTAACATAAAATAATTTTCTCTTTGTAGACGTTTTGTTCTTGTTGGTCCACTGATATCTGTATGCATAAGTTCCAATGTCTTGGATGTTGCATATTCCTTTGTCTTGAAGCTCACCCTTGATTTTTTTCCATGTTGGCACTGCTTACAAATAGTGTGTGAGGGTTTTGTGATCTTTGGCATATTTCTTACTGCTTGTTTGGTGTTGATTTTTACCAATTTTTCAAAGTTCATATGGCCCATTCTTTTATGCCACAACTAGCTTTCATTTGTCTACCCCATCAAGCATTTTTATCCATTAATCTCATCAAGAATATACACATTATTTGGCGTTCTGATTGCTTTTGCAACTAGCTTTCCTAAATTTTCCTTTCTGATCTTACATACTTGGGAGTCAAAAGTGAGAGTGTGTCCTTGATCACACATCTGCCTGACATTAAGAAGATTATGCTCCAAGTCTTAAACACACAAAAACTTTTCTACCTTATCCCTCCCATTGTCAAGACTAAGAGTGCCCCTTCCAACTATATTTGAAGTGACATTATTCCAAAAGGTAACGTTGCCTTCATTATTCTTCAAGGCGATAAACTTTGTCTTATCTCCTATCATGTAACTTGAGCACCCATTGTCAATGTACCACTTAACCCTATTACTTTGTGCATGTAGTGCAGCTTGTATGAACAAGGATTTTTCTTTCTTTTGTTCCCTTTGTTCCTTATTTCTTTCCATGACTGTTGGGGTTTCTTCTTTCTTATATTTTCTTAAATAACTTCTACAGAACCTTGCTATATGCCCATAATTGTTGCAGTTATAACATATAATGTTGTAATTCGGTAAAGGGGAAAATGAGTTGTAATTTTTCTTTGAGAATCCATAGGTATCGGTGTTGATGTTCCTCATGAAACTGTCTTTTGTATTTATTCTACAACCTACAGCTTTATGACCAAAACCATTGCAAGAGTAATAGTATCCAAGAAAAGGATTTTGGTACCTGATTGTATGATTCCATCTTGATGGAAAAGTCTTGTTGATTCTATCTTTGTGAGGAAGATTTGTCTCCTGTGGAACATTTGTTCTTCCCTTTTGTTTTCTTCAACCTTGATAGGATTTTTTAGCACATCAACATAACTCTTGGTTTTTCCTTCATTCACTTGTTTTTAGGAGGTTGGGTATTCTTTGGAAGTTTCCTTCTTCTCATTGTAGCCAAGATTAGTCTTGTCAAATGGTGATCTTTGAGAATTTAGGATTTCATCTAGAGTTGCAGAGCTATTTTCAAATTTCATGTTGGTATTTGATCTTCCCAACTCCTTTCTTAGACAAACTATTTTAGATTTTAGACTGTTGCATACATCTTCCCTTTCTTTTAGCTAGACTCGTAGGATTTCTTCAATTC
>JZKD02S1630550.1:49158-63755 GCA_000966675.3 Picea glauca
GGTAGTTAGATCTATTATAATAATAGAGACTCATTTAATGAGCTATTTTTTTACTTTGTCCAATGGACCATTTTGTAATGCTATATAAAGGCCTATCAAGCCTTCTCATAATATCAAGTTATCGATTTTGTCTTCTCTCATATTTTCTATTGTTCATTGTGAGATTAATTATCTCTGAGTGATTTACAAGTAATTAGTTTTAGAGGTGAGTCTCCTCTTTGAGCCTCACCTCCCGAGTACTTTGTTTACATGTTTTTTTCCATGCTTCTTTTCATGCAAGATTGGCATGTCTAAGATCCTCCTCTCTCGGCATTAAATCCATCTAGCTCTCCATTGGAACAAGGGTTTGAAGCATGTTGCAGGTTCAAACATTTGCAGCAATCACCAACCTCCTTTTGGTACTATTGGAATCGATTTGTTGAGCCATACAATGTAAGCATCACAGTTGGTCCACAAGCACTACAGGGATTTTTTTACCCTCGGATCTTCATTCACTATTACAAGAAGAACCATACATGGATTCACTACTTCCATACATGGATTCACTACATCTATACATGGATCCACTACATCCATTGGTATGTAACATTTTCAATGAATTTTCACCGTTTCCATGCTTCCCATGAAGGTTCCACAACCTCTACAACATCCCATGCTGCTCTACAAACCCTTGGCATCCTTTGTGGCCCTCTACACTCAGAAAAATTCAAAGAGGTGGTGCGACCTCTACATAGAATTTCGTAGGATCTACCATATCCCATTGGAAATATCTCTTCATGATCTCAAAATATTATTTCACAGAATCTCATTTGGCTTCCTGGTTTGAAAGATATCATCGATTGAATCTCAGCATGTATTTGACCCAAGGAGGCCATGCGTACCACCATATTCAATGGTATTTTACTCCCTGCTCAGAAAACTATAGAAGGAGTTCCAATATGGATGAAAATATCTCTTCAATATCTCAAATGGGTATTTCGCGGAATTTCATTTCATTGTCTAGTTTATAAGATATTTTTGTTTAAAGCAGCACATGTATGTAACCAAAGTGCTCATGCGCCCTTCAACTTAGGCTTGGTTTTTCTCACTCAAAATTACACTTTATAGAACTTATGTTATAACAATGGAACGCTATTTCCGTCATCTCAAATGGGTATTTTACGGAATTTTATTTCGTTTCTTGGTTTGAGAGATATGATTGATTGAAGATCTGCATGTCTTTCTTCCAAGACGGTTGCACATCACTGGCACTTCAGAAAGATTTTTCTCACTCCATGGTCCACCTCATAACAATTTCCATATACCAATGGAAATATCTCTTCATTATCTTAAATGGGTCTTCGACGGAATTGGATTTCATCACCTATAGCAGAAGTTATGAATAAATTTGTAGGAGATTCAAAGCCTCCAAAGTCATGATTTTTCCATTTTATTAATGTAAACGGTTATGGGTCAACCACACAAAACCATTCCCTTCATTGGGAATTAGAACATTGTACTCATGGGTCTCTTTTTAGCATGGATGAAATGATGGGGGACCATCATTTTGTAAGGGGGGGAATTGATCCAAATTTTAAGGGTTATATGGTATAAATTCGGATGCAAAAGCCATAAAGATATAAATCTAATAGATTGTCCATGTGGATCAAGGAGATACCCACCTACTCATTCATTAATTGGGCTAACAGGTTTCTTTTCATGCAATATTGGCATGTCTAAGATCCTCCTCTCTCGGCATTCAAGCCATCTAGATCGCGGCCCCTGAGATCCGGATCACCTTGTGTGTTGGGTGACATCGCACTGACATGAATTCTAACATCCTCCATCCCCATTTAGGCATCATGCTGACATGGTAGAAGTATGTGTTCAGATGCGTATTATTGATGTTTCTACTTGCATGGATCTGATGTGGCATCAACATGGCTATTGCCATGGTGTTGATGTAGCATTGTCCGCCGGCCCACCGGGCACCAGGCGCTCGAGACTTCAACACCCACTTTCACTCCTTTACTTTCATCCAGTATATTGGGCTACCAGGAGATTGGCCCACCAGTCTCACCAAGGCACCAGGCCCTTAGAAACTTTAACATTGCGCTAATACACCTCACTTTGATCCAATCCTTTGATCTGATTCATTGACACTCAAATGAATGGTTAGGATTGAATCTTTCATCAGATCAGATATTTTCACAGGAATCACAATTCACCTGGACCATTGGAGTATCAGACCATTGGGCCATCAGGACCAGTGGGTCATCGGGACATTTGGCCATTAGCCCACTTGGAAACATTTTCATCGTGCATTCACTCTAGTGTTCTGATATTTGGTATGTTGGGCCCCACAACTTAAAAGATAACACTTTACATAGGGTTCCATAACTTTCCCGTTCACATTCGACTTATGTAAATGGTTCCTTCACAATATAAATCCTTTGAAAACAAATTTCCTTATGAATGTGGGATATTGCAATATTAGCTCTCAGTCTAGTTAATCACTTTCAGCAGTCAAATTTGCTTCTCACTACCAGATATGTGGTTCTGCAGCACTTTCAATTCACTCGATTTACCTCCTCAATCGCGTTGCTATATTTCTCTTCAAGGGGGTCATCTCATCCATATTCCAATTGTACTAGTCCTCCTCATACCTTTGCAACTTGAATTCAATTGGATTGACTATTCATACATAGTCCTCTCACCTTCATTCACAAAGATCCCTCATTAACTCATGTTGTTTATCAGTAAGTGTTAACATAAACTCATCAACGTATTGAGACATTCATAGTCTCCCCCTGTATTTGACATCAATGACAACATTATTTCCAACAAGTAGATTGATCTAGACTTATGAGGGAACAAAATGAACCACAAAAATACGATAGAAATACAGGGATACAATAATACTCAAATTATATTAATGAATGAAATATGAACGAACTCTAAAAATGCAGAGTGAAATGAACTCACTAGAATGGTGGAAGCTTATCTCTGAGAAGAGATGTGATGGCTACTCACATTTTCAATAATAATTAGATCACACTCCATTGCATGTTCAAAGGACCTCCTTCACCTTGATTATATATGAGAGAGAGAGAGAGAGAGGAGAATAATTCTCATGATGCATGTAAGATAAATTGGTCTGAGTTTAAAAATTTCCATAGGCATGTAAAACACTAGGACTTCCCGAGAGGTCACCCATCCCAATACTACTTTGGCCCAAGTGGACTTAACTACAAAGTTTTGATGGTATCTAATGCATTAATGTTGTAGGAATGTACATAAAACCACTAGGAAATAATTACATCATAGTTTTAATTAACAAATGGAGATGGCATTACATTACATTCCCCATCAAAAGGGTCACATATCATGGTTTATCAAAACCACAGGCTCGAAAATATTTATTCAGTGGAAAAGGTGGATGGCCACCAAGACCCAGCTAGATCATAAGGATATTTAATTTTTCATTGTTCCGTGAGAGATTCATTTCTTCACACCTTGTTAATACTTTTTCAAGGTTAATCAATGCTTCCTCAAAGGAGTTTCCATAGGGTGTAAATTCAACCATGTATATTTCTATAGTATCATATATTAGATCAAAGAAAATACTTTGTACAACTCTCTGGAAGGTTGCAAGGGAATTACAAATGCCAAAGGGAAGGGATTTGTAGAAAAATGTGCCCCAATTACACGTGAAGGTTGCTTTGTCTTGATCCTTGGGACTAATATTAATTTGGTTATACCCATTAATCCATTTAAAAAGGAGAAGTATTTTTTTCCTACAAGGACATCGAGTACCTAGTCAATGAAGGGAAAGGGAAAATGATCATTTATTGTGGCCTTGTTAATTTCTCTATAATCTATGCATGCTCTCCATTTTCTATTCTTCTTGGGAACAATAACCAATGGTGATACCCACTCACTATAAAAAATAGGATAGATGAATCTGACATCCAATATTTTCGCAATTCTTCTTCCACAGTGTTTCTTAGAGCAGGGTTCATCCTTCTTTGAGGTTGTCTAATTGGTCTACATTATTCCTTGATGTATATATGGTGGGTATATATGTTTGTATGGATTCCTTTCATATCTCTATGGTCCCATGCAGAAATTGAAATGTGTTTTCTAAGGATAGTTAATAATTTTTTCTCTTGGTCTTGGATTAAATTAGCGCTGATTTTCAAGGTTTTTGAGGGGCATATTTCTATTATTTTTACTATTGGATTATCATTCTTAGTTGTGAGTAAATCTATCCATTGATATTCTTTGTGACCAACGGATATTTCGGGTTTTTCTTGTTCTTCAAAACCATCAATTTTTTATGCAATAGGATATAGATTTTACAAAACAATGGAAATGAAGGTATCCTCATCAAAGTTTTTGTTGGCTAGAATTGTTTCAATGGTCATGAGAGGATTAAAAAATGTCTAAGGTACTTCTTTCGAGACTTCTTCTACCCAAATAGGGATTTCTCCCACAATTAATGGTTGAGCAGGAGGATAGAGGACAATCTACTTTTGAGACTGACCATTGGTAATGGTCGTGTTTCATGCCCTACAACTGACGTAAGCATATTTTGTAGCTAACCATGGCCTTACTAGAATTATAGGGCACCCGTTCATCTTATACTTGGTTTGTAGCACTATAAAATCAATTGGGTATTCATAGGAATCAATAGAGACTATCACATCCTCCAGTATTCCTTTAGGGTTCATTGTTGACTTTTCCACAAACTGGAGTACAATAGGTTTATGTCTCAATAATCCTTGAAGGTTTAATTTGAGCATGTCATCCCTTGTCATGAAATTTATGGCTTCCCCTCAGTCTATCAATGTGTTCTGGATTAGATTGTGGTTAATGTGTACATTTACTACAAGGTTTTCTGGATCTAATTATTTGGGAATAAATACCCTCACAAGCATAAGATATGCTAGTTGTCCTACCAAATTGACTATAGAGGAGTTATTATTCTTCATTCCAGGTCTCTTTATAACATTCTTCCTTAATTAACTTATTGTAAATGGGGATATCCTTGATGGCTTGTAGAAGCAGAAGTTGAACACATAAACTCTTAAGCTCACCCAAGAGTTCATTCTATGTAGATGTGTACGTTTTCTTAGTGTTTATCCTTTTAGGATATGGTGGGGTTTGTTGAGGAAGAGGTTTTTCTTGAGGGAAGGTATCCTCCTTTTCAATATTTGAGTCTTATATGAGTTTGGAAGTGAGACGAGGTCCTTTTAACACCTTTTTGGATTTGAGGTTGATGTCTTGAATATATATAGAATAAGCTTGATATGTTACCTCATTATTGTACATGGGTTGGACCTGACTATTGTTTGGATTAGGGGTTTCTTATGTAGGAAACTATTGTTGTTTTGGAGGCTGAGGTACAACACTTGTGGAAACATTGTTTTGTTGAGGAGGAGGGGGAAACAATGTTTAGTTTTTCTAGTTTAGAGGCCTCCACCCTTGTGGAGAATTAGTCCATTGAGGATTTTGCATTGGAGGATGGTTTTGAAAAGGTTGATAAGGAGGATGGATAGGTTGACTTGGATATTGCCATTAATTTTGCATGGGCCAAGTGGATGGAGCAAGATGATACTAAGGTTGATATGGAATTTGTGAATTAAAACCACCAAAGTATTGATGAGGAGTGTAGTTCATACCTTGTTGGAATGTCCTAGGTTCTCTTAGTTTCCTTTGGTTGATGAAGCATAGTGATTCCACATTCTCTTATTCTCCCTTATATGTAGCTTTTAATATTGGAAAAGAGGGGTACTTATTAGTAGGATGTGGATCTTCACATATTGCACAAAATTTTATAGCATTAAGTGGACACTCATTCCTAAGATGCCTCTTGGTGCATTTGGGGAAAAAAATGGCCAAAGCACTTTCTGCTTCTTCTTGACCTACAAGGTATCCATCTGCATGGCTAGTGAGTGAAAAATACCAGTCTTCACATCTTTTAAAAATCCTCCTATCTCATTTTTGGTAATGGTTGTAGGGTGAGAAGATTGTGTTAC
Organism: Picea glauca; assembly: GCA_000966675.3. Classification (NCBI taxonomy): domain Eukaryota; kingdom Viridiplantae; phylum Streptophyta; class Pinopsida; order Pinales; family Pinaceae; genus Picea; species Picea glauca. The sequence goes on from JZKD02S1630550.1 coordinate 55,179, forward strand.
CATTCCCTTACCATTTATGCCTTTCTTCCTGGTGGATCTAGAGTATTTTTTTAATATTTTCTTGATGTCTCCATAATCCATCTGGAATATATCTCTATTTGATAGGAGATTAAATGTCTCATGAGTTATTCCCTTACTCCTCTGAGAAAGACAAGTTTAAGTGAGTCTTCATTCAAAGTATAATTGTGGGCTCTCTTATAGCTAAGCTAAAACATTTCCTCAAAGTCTTCCAGAGATCCATTCTCCCCTTGGTTCATTCAGAAGATTCCATCCCTCGTGTATCTTTCCCCGCAGTAATCCATATACTTTTTTCTAAAGTTTTTCATCATTTGATCCCAATAAGTAATGTTGTTACCTTCTAATCTCATGAACAATATCAAAGTTGAGTCCTTCACTATAGAAGGTAAGATATTGAGATTTTTCTCATTTGAGGTGTAGTCATAGGTCCTTCACACAACTACAAACTCAAATACGAATGTATCAGGGACTTCTAAAGTGAGGTCATGAAAGTGAGGAAAGGAAAAGGGATTAATATTTTTCATTTTTATTTCTCCATTGGTTTCCTGAATAGGAAAATCAAATACTTCTATTTGATATTTATCATTAGCCATTGTGTGGTGAGATGAGGATCGCCCTTCCTCTGAGATATTCTCAAAATATCTTGCTTCCTCCTCTGAGAAATCCACAAAATTTTATATTCCCTCATGGAAATATGGCTCATGATCAGCTTGATATTGTTCTTGATGACTAGGACTCAGTTCAGGGGTGGGGGATTTAGGTAAAAAATTCCTTGATCTATCCCTAGGTGGAGGCATGTGTCTATTTTTTTTTAACAAAATGCAATCTATTTTTTCTCTTTTTTCTAGATAAGATAGTAAGATGTATGCATCAACACTATCTTTTTCTCTCTCTTTTTTTCAAAAATAAAAAGAAATGATAAAAAGGGTGCATAGTCTTTATCACCTCCCTGATAATGGCACCAAATGTTTGACAACACAAGTATTCCAATTGAGGATGAACACCTTTTGTAACACACCCACTACGAGAACTAGATTTTTTCATCTTTTTCCTTCTTTTCACCGAGGAATAGAATTCCCTGATTACCTATGGGGCCTGATACAGACCCTGTCATTCCTTACCCATACTCATATGATTGGCAGCTATGACCATAGGCCTTATCGGAGAGGTTCTCATCAGCTTTCGCAATTAGGGAAATCACAATACATGTATTTCCTTTTCCCTCTTGTCTCTCGAAGTGCCGAAATCCGAAGGGAACCAATACTTTTTCATAACTAAAAATGCGTCAAATTAAAGCATGTCCTTCCACCTCTCGGGGTTTTACTCCATCGGGATTTTGGGATGTGCGACGACAGGAGGTCTCGCACCTAGGTTTCCCGGGAGATAAAACTCCGAAAAACAAAAATCTAACATGATTCATTATTTTTGGAATCCATCCATCAGGATTTCGCGAGTCGGGGGTTTCGAGACTGGCGAACACGTGGGGCCCACACTTAGGTGCCCCGGGTGCCGAAATACCAAAATATCGAGACTCAAATCCATGTTAGACCATTTTAGGATTTCGCTAATCAGGATTTTGGGACTGGCGAATATAAGGGAATTTACCCTTAGGTGTCCCGAGTACCCAAACGCCGAAACATCACAACTCATCCAGGCTAGTTCATTTCAGGATTTCACAAGTCAGGGTTTCGGGACTTGCGAGTACGAGGGAATACGCCCTTGAGTATTCCGATTTCCGAAATGCCGAAATATCGTAACATGTCAGTGCATTGTCCTTTTGGGATTTCACCCATCGGGATTTCACGACTGGCGTGTACAAGGGACTTGACTCTAGGCATCCCGGGTGCCGAAATACCGAATCATTTTAACTTGTCCACACCCCATTATTTCGAGGTCTCGTTTGTCAAGATTTCGTGATTCATGAGGACAAGGGTCCTTACCCTCTAGTCCCCTTGGTGCCGAAACACCGAAACACTTATCGTCCACCGCGTGCACTCCCATGGGTCTTGGGATCGACAGTACCGATTTCTTCATTACTTGCGAAGGTTAAAAAGGGGTCGAGGCATTATAGCCTGTGTTCCTCCATTCAATTTTACGGTCGTGACCGACCTCAGATCCTCCGGAAGGATCTCATTCGTGTATTTAGCAAGAGGGAGGGTAACCTGGGTACCGAACCACCGAAAGGTCCTAACTCAGCCACACGCTGTCATTTCGGGATTTCGCAAGTCGGGGTTTCGAGACTTGCGAGTGCAAGGGAACTCATCCTTGGGTATTATGGTTACCGAGATGCCGAAATGTTGAATTCTACGAGGACCATTCTCCCTCGTGCGAGATTTTAAGGCTTAAACTATAACATCCTCCTTCGGGTCCTTAGGCAATTTACACCAGGTATTGAAGACTGGACTAGAAGGTCTTCTAGAAGGTAAGGGAGTGGTCTCGAAAGGGAGCCTTCATGGGGAAATCTATCCAAGGCATCAAGTAAGACAAACACGGGAACCAATCTCCCGAGAGAAGACTTGAAAATCTGTATTAGTTCAATATATATATATATATATATATATAAACATAAGACATACGTGGTCTTTTCAATAAAAACACGCAGCCATCATTTCTAATCAAAACATCATGTAGACAATCTTATACTGAAACCATTCATAAGTGTTCAAACCATGGGCATATATTCCAAGATATTCAATGCAAGACACAAGATATAAACACTTATCAGAAAACACCAGGTGGTTCAACTGTTGAGAGGGGTGCTCGTTTCCACCCAACCGTAGGCTCAGCGACTCCGAATGGATTTACCACTAGCCACCCCCGAGATAGACCACGATGCTCGAGATTCTCTGTCTCGGTTCTTCAGCGATCGAGAACGAAGGTTACTCTCCTTCTTATTTGCTATCACTCACTCTATATTTTTGTTCCAGAGTTCTTCTGATCTCCTTTCCTGCTATCTCCCTCGCGTCCCCCTTCCACACCTTTTACCTGCCTTTTCTTTTCCGACGAGGTTGTGTGTGGCACGAATTTCCTTGCGGTGGTTAGGTCTAAGACCTCCACGGATGGGCGGTTCAACCCCATCCCTCATTAACTCCTGAGGAGCCTCTTCACCTACCAACCTGGTGAGTAATTCATTTCGGGGCCAGCGAGCCGCTCTTGATTCTCCAGGAGAGTGAAGACCAAATACGGTATTGGTTTTCGGTGGAAGTTAGTGCCACCATTCCAGGTGCCTTCCACCACCTTTCTTTAGCCATCATGGTCTCTTTGTCAGCACATCCCCCTCCTAGCAGTCCTACATCACATATATATTTATATATATAATGTTAATTTACATTCATCAACCTTGTATACTAAGGTCCATTCAAAATCACACATTCACATCTTTGAGTTTTCCACAGTTCTTGGCCAGCATAATTATTTTTACAGATTGGGGGAAACAGGGTGTTACACCTTTAGTAACCACTCACACAACCAGATCAAATATCAACATCCACGGCCCCAGCCAACATGGCCACTTGGAGAAATTTATTAATGCAAAAGAAAAATATTACAAAGAGATTTACAAGAGATTTTCTCTCAATCGATCATCGGAAAATGACCCTCCATGCTCTTTAAATAGAGATCATGGACCAATCGGGTGTTAATCCATGGATCAATGTAGCCATTAAGATAGAGGAGAATATTAACCATTGGATCACTCTATGTGAGGAACATATCGTGACCATAAAATTTCCTAACTACAAATGAATACTAATGCATAATAAAGAAACACACTAAGAATCACACTTTTACATAATGACACATTGGACCAAGTTGATCTTAACTAACTCCTCAGTGTCTAAATATCTTGACATCCCCCCTTAAGAACAACTTGGGATAGGATTGAAGGATGTACAAAGATGACACAATAGGATAAGGAAGGAGGCATTAGAGCCTATCCCCCCTTAATGACAACTTCCTGAACTCCTAACATAGATCAAAGTTTGGAAAACTTCGCTTTTGTAAGAGGTTTTGTGAAAATTTCTTCAACTTGTTCATCTGTAGGGAAAGTGTGCACTTCAATAACTCGACCATGAATGAGATTTCTAATGAAGTTCATGTGTATCTCGATGTGTTTTTTGCACTGATGTTGAACTGGATCTTTGGCGAGATTGATGGCACTCTAAGTGTTGCACCATAGGGTTGTCAGATGTTGCAAGTGAAATCCAAAATCTGAAAGGATCTATTGAAGCCGTAAGGCTTCCTGACTTGCATTAATTGTTGTTCGGTACTATGCTTCTGCTGAAGAAAGAGAAATAGCCTGTTGTTTCTTACAGGCCCAAGTGAGAGGTGTTGAACTAAGGCTAAAAACATAACATGCAGTAGACTTTCGATCATCAAGATCGTCGGTCGAATATGAATCAGTGACACCAACCAATCAAAGAGTCCCCCCTGAACTATAATGTATCTCGACCTAAACTGTACCCCATGTTGTCACCTCCTATTCTACACCTCGGTTCACGTGGAAGAAATCTTCAATCCATTGGGTGCAGCCTTGGGGGCGAGTCTCGAGTCAACTTGTTGTCATCTAACACTCAACTCCTCCATCTAGGCTAACTCCTAGCGAAGCCAAGGGGAGTAGTCCCTAATAAAATAATATAAGGTTGATTTATCTAAGTAAAATAATTATAAGAGTTAAATAATGAAAACAAAAGCAAATAACACTAATCTAGCATCATAAAATGACACAACAAAAGAATGCTTAATTGAAATAGATAATAAATAAATTCCTTCAAAGTAAATGATAATAAGAAAATGAAAATGTTGTAGAGACCAATGCCAAAAGGTGTGTATTGTTGCAATATTAATGTTGTGAATTGTTCTTGGTAATTTTTAGTTAATTAAATGATTTCACTTGGGTTTAAGTTAATTGAATGAGATGGACAGATAATGTTGATCCACTCATGATTGCAAGATTGTAAGAAACAAATGAAAGATTTAATCTAACACTAATCTAATGTTTGTCACTTTTTGAATATTATCCCTCAAGTGGGTACACGCAAAACTGAAAGGACTTCCAATGGGGTGAGAATGAATCTCAATGAGTAACCCCTTGAACTCACATGCAATTTGCAAGTATGATCAAGATATTGAGCAATAATAGTAAAAAAATTCCTAATTAATATACTATGCACTATTCAAGTTCTTTTCTAATCATGGCAATATCAAGTTAGATTTGTGAGGCAAAGAACATACTAGGACCTTGACGGGGAAGATTCGTTACTTTGCTAGAATAAAAAAATTTAACTTGAAATAACAAAAAGAATGAAAACTAATATAACTATTCTAAGAGTGGAAAGAAATGTTTTTCTTTGTTGTCTTGGTTTATTTTAGCTTAGTTTTATCTTATTAAGTTAGAAACATTGGACAAATGCAAAATGGATGCAAAAATAACACAATCCCCCCAGGGTAGGGGGGATGAGAGGATTAGTGGGTTATCCCACTAACTCCTTCAAGTTACAATCTTAGAAGTGAAAGATTTTTTGGCCTTTTATAACTCAAGGGCCTAGCAAACTTACAAAATGATGGAAGAAAGTAATTAGATAGAAGGAGAGGTGCCCTAGGAGGTCATGGATGCCCTGGATCTACAAAATTTGGGCAAACCTTCCTCCTATATGTTCACGAAATGTTATAAAACAGCAAGCAAATTTGTAGGAAATGTGCTCGAAATTATTTTAAAACAACCTGCAAAAGTTGTTAGTCTGATGTAAAAATTTACCAAGCGAAAGCTAGATAAAAATTAGTAAAAAAGACTAAGAAAATCAGCAAGAAACCAACTTTCTTAGTGGATTTTTTTTTTTTTTATTTGGACAACAAGAAAATAGGCACTAATATTTTTCAAAATACAAAAAATAAATCTCTTATTTAGGATCTACCTTTTAGTATTAATATCTAGCTATAAAACTTGCTAAAAGATGAAAAAAATTTATGCTAGATCTACCTTGAATGATAGAAAACTTGAAAGTGCAATATAGATCTATGCATGCATGTAAAAGTGTATCTACTCAAGATATAACCTTAAAAATTATATCTAAAATTGCATGAAAAGAAAATTAACCAAAAAAAATATTGAATTTGAAGGAAAGAGAGAGAGAAGCTTGAGATGCATAATCTTTGGGCTATGGGGACTTCTGATGAAATGTTGAGGGACTATGTTCTTGATAACCTTGGATCTTGTAGAAGGTTGTTCCAGGATATTCCAGCCACTTCTCCAAGGATGAGGACCTATAAAAATCCTAAAACTTGCACAAAATCAGTTAAATATCGGTGATCCCTGCACAAGAAACTCAAATAGTATGTTAATCAACTAAAAAGACATAAAATCTTAAATCGCTAATGTAGATAATCAATAATATCTTATAATTAAACTAAATTAAAAGATCTTATCATATTGGGTGATAACACCCCTTCACGGGACAAACTAACAATATTACATGCAAGAAATAAACCTACAGTTACCTCATATATGAAATGCTAAACATCAAACATCCACACAATTGTTGCACACCACCGACGTGACCTCCAAAGTCTTCTTTTTTATTCCAAATAGTATACCAATACAAGTTCAATACACAATCTAAGCCCAAACTCTCATTAACCATTTGAATGGGGATGCTTTGCTAAATAATGAAGGGGGCGACTTCTCAAAGAGGAGGAGTGCATTTCCAAATGAGGGACGAGCCGCATGTGTGAAGGAATGTGTGCCATCTCTCCAGATGAGTGAAGGTAATTCACCACATTTCAATTCAAATGGAGGGATGTAGTGCCACATATCAACAGGGAAGGTGCACATCTCATTGGGATTGATGCCCTCAAGGAGAGTGTTCCACCTCCCAAGAGAGAGGGCGAACCTGTCCTTGGGATCTCCACCAACTAGACTGAACTCACCACTTAACTCACTCTAACTTTCCATCAACTACCACTAACCACCAGTGAGGTAGAGTGAAGTGTATACAATTCAAAAATATGTCTTCGACATGTTTCCTTAAAAATAGGGAGTGAATTAAATCACATTTTTTGAGGAAATAATTGATTTTTATGTGTAAAATTCAATTATTTTTCTCGATAAGGAGGTCCTTGGGTAAATGGGTTATTCTGAGTTAGAAAGTAATACTCCCCAATTTGTTAAACACCTCATAATACCACTTATTAAACAATTACATGAATTTACAAGGAAAAACATTTTTTTTAACTAGACATTTACATTAAAAATCCTAGAAGGACCTAATGCATGTCCACAAGACTATGGACTAATGACTAGCATGGTAATATACATTTGAAACTAGACTCAGATAGAACAAACTAAGGAAAAACCATCCAGACATACTCTAGCTTTGGAGGAAATGAGTAAAAAAACTTAGAACATTATAAGTCGTTGAAACGAGGTATAATGGACCAAATGAAAAAAAAACACTCTAGAGTTATGCACTAATAACCATGTCTTAGGGAGCTGAGTATTTTACAAGATACCTCATGCTAGATCATTTTATACAATTCCCCTAGGAGGGTATGGAACATGCATATAAGCATAAGAAGAAGAAGAAGGAGAAGAAATGAGGGTGCAATAATGCCCGACATGACTTATGAACTTTGAATTTTGAACAAGTGCCTTGTTCAATATTCGTGGATCATAAATAAGTCCTTCCTAGTGCAAATGGGAGGTAACAGCTAACTCCATATGGGGATGTGTGATTGATCTTTGGAAAGAATGTGAGAACTCTAGAATTGTGATCTGCACAATAAACAAATGTCTCACCAAAAAGATATATTAGTGGCACATAAAATACATAGAAACCATCAATAAAGTATAAGTTGCACATGTATATACAAAAGTAATGTTGAAGAAGAAAAAGTGGAAAAGAAAAGGGAAGAAGGTTAGAGTAAACTATTTTACATGGATTCCCCATGGGCATCACATGTTACCATTGAAGAACATTTTGAGAAGTTGCACATTCACTCACATATTTGTCTTTTCATCATCCAACTAGATGAGATAGAAATAATTTGAACCAGCCATGTCATGAATTATATAAGGCCCTATCCATAAACAATCAAATTTCCAATGTTTTCCCAATTTCTCTTTTCTTTTATCCCTCAAAAGCACTGTATCACCTTTCTGAAAATTCCTTGTCTGAGATGACGTGTCAAAATCCCTCTTGATTTTACCCTAACTTATGATACTCTGATTGAATGTTTTTCTTTTGGTTTTCATCCAACTCAACCATATGATCAATTCTACTCTGAATTGTATCTTGTGAAGTTTCATTTGCACCATAGGGGATAGCTTATGATATATATGTCTTAACTTTTTCCTAAGAGGAATGGTATCTTCCTTCAGATGGATGGTATGTTGAATAACATCTTCATTATAAGCCTTATGTTAATCCCTAATATTGGCTCATTACCCATTAATTGGGGCATATTAGATTAGTAATGTTATTTTATTTATGTCGGTTTTATTCCATTAGTTGTAATTATACCTCCTAGTCTCCTATATATACCAAGGAGACATTTTCATTTGGA
>JZKD02S1630550.1:63805-91321 GCA_000966675.3 Picea glauca
AAATTATCTCTTTTTCAAGGCGTTGAGTACTTTTTCTGAGGTTTTTCTATGCTATATTGATATTTGGTTCTTAACACCTTAAGTTCATCATGAGACACATCCCTATAATTCTTTACAAGATTTATTAAGTATTTTCTTTCTTTTTCTTTTATTTATTTTTCTGAAGTATTTTTTCCAATTTTTATCATCCTAGGTTCTTGATCTGATTTAATATTCATTTCAATGTACTCATCGGGTTTTATTATCTCTTTTTTTTATTTTTATACATGTCATGTATGTCAAATATATACTCTGAGTTATCTAGAATGGATGGCCTGAAATCCACTTCCATTTTATCATGATCATTCATCAATTCATCTGATGGTTGAAACCTTGAAGCCGACATTGCTAACATATCTTACCAAGTTCTTGATTTGGAATGTGTGTCATCAAAGTTTATGTCATCAATTATTTATTCCTTACCATTTTTCTTAATGGGTGTTAAAGAGTTGGAGAATATTGTGTAGTTCCCGATATCCTCCATTTCATAAACAAGTTCATTCATAAGGTCCTTAGGATATTCCACATGGTACTTCTTCTCTTATTCCCTATTAAATATGAAAAATGTCTTATCACATGTTGGTATGGTAGCATATGATAAATCCATTTGAAGTATACCCCACAAAATTGCATCCCATTTCTAAGACAAGGGCATGCCCCATGCATCTAGTACATTGATGACAACAACATCCATCAATATTGTAATATATGGGTAGACAACCAAATGCAATTGAATATATTTGGTTATCCCATGGACCTTGATCTCTCTTGAATCCATGGCACAAACATTATGATAAGTTCTTGATATCCTCAAGTTTAACTACTCCATAAATTTCTGAGTCATGACATTAGATGAAGCCCCTTAGTCCAACATGCAATTGTGAAGAAGCAACAAAGAGATGAATAAGGGTGGATGACTTCCATTCTCCCTATTTTGGTCCATACCTTGCAAACTGATAGGGGCATCTTCACATGGTTCCATGTGTTTTTCAATACTTTCATGTTTAGGACCCTCGATGGCTCTTAGCAATTTTTCATTTTGAGAGGGTATATTTATAAGCTTTGTTATTGGAACTAAGACCTTAGCATTTGATATCCAATAACCCAAGTCAATGCTCAATTTTAATGTTGAAGGAGTGATTGTTTTGGGAATGTTTTGAAATGACTTAGTTGGAATTTTGTTCGCTTTTTGTTGATAAGTTGCTCCTTTAAATCTCACCATCTCAAGCATCTACTCTGGTGTGGGTTTTTCACCATATAATTTAGTCACATTATCATATGACTTAATCTCATCGTCTGATTTCTCACTTATTTCAATTGATTGCATCCAATAATATATTGATACCGGTGGGCCTTTCCCACTACATTGATGTGATTTGAGTACCCAACATAATTATTTATTTCTAAAATCCTTTCCTCTTAGATCAATCGGAATTTAGGAAAAGTGGATTCTTCGTGGAAATCATTACAAGCTCTACAAAAAGGAGGGCCCTCATGCTCAACCAAATTTGTGGCTTCTATTTTATTAGGAGGCATTTGATCTTGGGGAGGCCCCTTTATTTTCCATCTTTCAGTCATCCTAGGCTGAAATCTATTTGTATTTGATCTCTCCACTTGGATCAAGTGGTTTTGTATGGAATTCAACTAACTTACGCAGTTGGCTTTCATGGATTTTAATTGAATAGCATGGTTGTATTCCATGGCTTTAATTACTTTTGTTAATTATTTCAATGGGTCACTAGAAGATTCCTTACTTTATGTGCTTACTTCTTTTCCCTTAGGCTATGGTTATTTTGAAGAACTACCCCTTGTGAAACCCAATAAATTTGATCTTCCCGAGGCTTGCATATTATTATCAACTTTGATGGTTAAGATTTGGGCAACCTTAAGTTTCATTGGTTCTTTATCTGTGAGTTGATAGCACATTTCACCCGTGAAATATTTAATGTAGTAGATGAGGGTAGATGTTAGATTTTATAGCTCGGGAGGTACTCTTCATGTTTTGTCTTATATGCGTAAGTAACCTTACATTTGCACTACTAGGTGTTGATGATAAAAATTGCAACGAGGAATTTCGCCCGCAAAGTATTGCTAAAGCCTATTATTTAAACTATGCTAATAAGATATAATACTAGTAGGTGGGACCCCCTTGTATACTGGAGGCTCGAAGATAGTCATATCACACATTTTATGCTACTATTTTGATGTTGCTTACAGGGTCTTATATGGTTGATGATGCAGTCTTGGTTTCGTTTTGACATGATGGCAAGTGGATGATGCATTTATGAGATGTTATGTTATTCAAAGATTTAATTTCATGTTAGAATTGGCATATATATTGCAATTTTTATACTCGATCAGGTCACCATGATTTGTTACCTAACTACACCTACACAAGACACATGTTAGTAGCAACATAAAACAAAGAAAGCGGAAAGAGACTTATAACAAAAAAATCAAAATGAAAGGGCCTATAATATGCTATGTTAAGAGTTATATACAAATAAAGTGAAACAAGTTAGTATTAATCCTAACTAGTAATGGTTAGTGGCTATGTGAATTGTATTTGAGTTATATTGGGCGCATTTGATAGATGGTATGGTATGGTTTTGGCAATGGTTAATATGGATTTTGGGTAGCGCATTTGGAAAAAAATATGGTCATAAGTTTCAATTGTTGGAATTAATGGCATGGTTAATGTATTGGTGGTTGTTGGTTGTCGTGTACTTCGAAATTGAATGTAGAGGAAGATGGAAGTGATGTGAAATAAATTCATGTCACTCCATACTTCTCCCATTGGGTCGTCACCCTAGTATGGTTATTGTTTCATTTGGTTTTGTTGGTGGTTAAGCTCTGAGATCCAAGCCTGGAAGGAATTGCTCGACCAATTCTCCCTTTTTAAAGATATTGGTTGCAGGTATGGTTCTTTTCGCCCATCCATGAATTTTTCTCTGTGTATGAACGAACAATGGCTCAGTGATGCATGGTTTTGTGTTTTCCTGAGATTGGCAACTCTGTAAATGCATGGGAATGACTGTGTGGTTATTCGTTTTGCAAATAATAGAATTGATTGGTTGAAGTTATGCATTCGTTGGCTGTCTGTGTGGTGAAAATTGTGATGGCTCTCTGTTGTTTTAAGTGGACATGGGTATTATTAGTCTTTATTTTCTTGGAGGGTTTCACTTTGTTTATCCGTACTGAACACTTCCTCATGGTTATGGGTAACCATACCCAGTCGTATTCGGGTTTCTTGTGGTTGTTGTGTATTTTTTCAAACTACCTCTCAGTCACTATGTATTTTCCAGAGACCTGGTTGTGGGTTATCCACCTAGTCCCAGGATTATTTTTTGTGGTATTGGCATCAACATTTCTCATAATTTGGTTATAGGGTGTCCATTATGCCAAGATGTATACTTTATGGTGTTTTGGTGATATAATTTATGCCTCGGGACAAATTCCCACATGCATTGTTATCCATTTATTCGGTCTTTGAATTGCACGAGGGTTATGCCTCTGTGTGTTATGGGTACTTGTTTTTGTTCAGTGGGAATTTGTTGCTCCTCTACATCGATGTCCTACCCTACCCAGCATTGAAGTGTTTTCACCATTACATATACCGAGATTTATAGGAAGCCATGTGGTTCCACCGTGCTTGCATTGAAAGATATCTGCCTATTGTTGATATGTTCGACCTCCATTCTCTTTGTGCTTTGATGACCAAGTGAACTCTTGATTACTTATTGTATTCATTGTTACAGAGCCTAATTTTGATAATCCTCAACTATTCACGCTCTTTTTAGGAATCTTATTGGTTGTCCTAGTTTGGTTGAGTGGTTATGACATCTGCTTTGAGTACTTATACTAAACTCGTTTGATTGAGTTGGTTGGAAAGTTGTGATCGGGGACGAGAATTGGTATACAGTCAAGGGGTTTCCTCCTTTTTTTATGACAGTTGCGTTGATAACCTAGCTCGTTTTATTTGATTAAATTGATTGATTGAGAATCAATGATAATGTGCAGTAAATGGTTGTCTCTTCTCATTATGCTTTTGATTGTTGTGATCTTACGGCGTGGTGTCAATTCCTAGTTGGTGGCTTCTTTGTGTTTCATTAGCATGATCAAGATCATGGAAAATACTAGAAATTGATGAATGTGATTTCGTTGTTTACGGTGTATGTATTTTAGAGGCATCATGCATGTTTTATTTAATTGCACCACAAGTGATGAAGCTCGAGGTTTTGTATTACGGTTGCATTGCAAGTTTTATTGGTTGGTATAATGAAAAGGCATGAGATCGGGCAAGTTTTAAAAAGTCTGTTCAAACTGGGAAAAAGACATGTGTATATGTTTTACTTGGGAAAATTGTGAATTATGGACAATGGTTGATATTTTATAGTGATATATGATGGACAAAGATGACGCAATGTGATTGTGATTTTCTTTTGATTTTGTTTAAATGAAAAGAAAGGAACTGAGTATTCTCTTAACAGAACTGTTGAAAGGCATGGTGATTATGAGTATGTTTATAGACTGTGTTAATTGAGAGATTTTGAAGGAATTGAATGTGGGAAAGTGAACAGTTTTGACACACAGTAATTGTTTAATTGGTATTGGTATCTTTTGTATTGAATACAGAGTTGTTTTTATGGATTGCTTAATTGGTTTTATGAACATTATTTGTTCTTTTCCCTACCATTCTCTCAATTTTCACACATTACAAGTCCCCTCGCCTTCCCATATTCACTATCCACTCCCTGTTCTTAAAATTAAATTATAGTTAAGATCAATTATGTATTATGATAGTTAAAGGATTGCATGAGGATGAATTACAACGATATATTTTTTTGATTTACGAGACAGTTGATTGTTTGATGATTTTTTTAGCAGTAATGATGATCTATTCCCCCTCATTTTAACACTTTTTCGCTCAATACAATCCCTCACATATCCCAGAACCCTTATTCACCCCCTGCTCATTGACAAGTGTTAAACAATTTGTATGGATTGGATTGCATGAGTTTGATGTGTTGTTGAGCCAAATTTTGTTTCGTATTTAAAGAGATGCCATGTATGGTTGTTGAAGAAACTATTTTCTAATCAATAATGCATACAGGAATGATATTTTTCAGCAGAGGTAGCCATGGATGGGGTAATAGAGGAAGAGTAAATTGGAACAGGGGCCCTAGAAGGCCAAGGTTTTCTATACATTTTGATGCAGACTCGCAAGAGTTGAGCCAACTATTTTAAGCTAGATATTTTGACTATATTGGGCAAGGAGTGGCCCAACCTACACCAGAAAGGCCTCCCTTCTAAGCCCCACATGTCCCTAGTATCTCAGTGCCCCCTCATGTCTCGTTACAACCTGAAATCCCTGAAAACGATAGATGGAAAGAGATTCACCACCTGGCAATCTCCCAACATCGTGACTGGCCTAACTTTTCTCTACCTGCTCCTCCACATGTTAATCAAATTGTCCAAGATGCCCCTGTCCACTCACCAGTACAGTCTTCCCATGCAAGAAAAAGGTTAAAAACTGAGTCCCACTATTCTTCTGACAAAGGAAAAGTAGGTGTTTCCCCCTCCTCACCCTCAAATGACTCTGCCAAATCCATGTCCTCCCGAATGCATTTGAGAGATGATTGATCTCATGTTATCAGTGAGATTAGGCCTAAAGGCTCCACATAGCCTAAGGAAATTTGAGAGATATCAAAGGGTGACAGCAGCAACAAGGGAAAGATTGCCTCCCAGAGTGAAAAATATGGATTTTAAGTGTTTTTATTTATTGATTGTTGAGAACAGTTGACTTCTGAAATTTTGGACATCACACTTTTTTGGATATATGGATAATATATTTTTGGAAATAATTTCAATTATCATTGATATAGATTGTCAAATTATGAGAGTGATGATGGGATCCATAAGGAGGGATGTGTTTGATTGATTAGCTAGTTGTGTTATGCTTGTTAAAGAAACTAAAGGGAGTCACAAGGGGTCCCACCTACTAGTTATTATTTATTAAAAACCCTTATTATGATTTTATTACTTTTCCCTCTTAACTAAAAATTTGGTTTAGTTTTAGTTAACTTAACTAAAGAAGTAGTTCAAATACTTCAACTAATTCTAATTGCTTAAAGGCAAAAGGAAAAGGAGGAACAAGAGGAGAATAGAAGGAGAAGCATACTAAGGTCTGCTCTTTGAGTTTTATTGAGATAATTCAGTTTTCATTCATTCTTTAATTCATTGGAAGCCTAATTCTCTTTTATGATAGCAGGGTCATATAATAGACAGCAAGATTCAAGGTTGAATTACATCATTCAGACACTTGTTTTTCAGGGGTGGTGATCTATCGTTGATAGTATGTATAGACTTGTCTGTTTTTGAATTAAATTTCATGACTGATAAAGGCTATTGTGCAGAGTCGAGTGGGCAGCAATCTGTGGTAAGTTGATCCATCTTTTAAAGTTCATTTTTTTACTTCTGTCAGAATTCCTTTTGTATGGTTTTCATCAAGGACATCTAAGTTTGACTGTGGTCCAAACTTCCTCAGGGAATTTTGTAAAGAGAACGATTCTTTTGATAAATTGGAATGGAATAAATGATTGCTTTATGTCTCGTTTGTTTTGATTATTGACTTGGTGTTTTTACTTCTGTCTCTATATTTATTTCATCATCTGTTATATTCAGAAAATTAAATAAATATTGAATTTTTCAGCAAACTTTCATCTATAAAAAAATCAGCCTAAGCACTCGTAATCAATACTTGTGGATTAGGAAACAAATTTTGATGGCTACAAACATAGGGTGATATTCCTGTCTATCTTTCTTTCGCAAAGTAAGATCTGAAAATGCTTGAATAAGATCATTTTATATCTTTTCCTCGACATTTAATTTGGCGACCATATTAGGGAGATCTTCAATATCTCTCTAGTTGATTTTTATGCTTGATTATCATCGAATACATTTATTTTTATGATATTGATTCTTTGATTGTTTCATTTCTTAATGACTGTACCTGTTGTAAGGAATCCCAATATTGATCTCGGTCTTCAAGATCAAACCAACTTTACTTTGAATTTGTTTAACACCATTTTATACATTGCTAATACTCTGATTGAGCTTAATCATTCATGGGCAGCAATTGAATGAGACATAAGTGCCCAAGAACGTTGGGAATCTAGACGTAGACATCCTAGGAATCAACCATAACCTTATTTTTCCTTCATATTTGACCTTCTTTTTATGTCCTTAGACCCTCATGTTTCTAGAAGAAGAAGAGGATTATCACCTAAAATTAATCTTATTGCCCTTGTCTTATTCATCCAATTCATCTTTCTCTCCCTTACCTATCATCCACAAGATGGCATCTAGTGGTGGCTCTGGTGGATCTGGAAGTGATTCCTCCTCTCAGTATTCAACTTCATCAGTGATTGGTAGCTTATATAGTCACCATGTCCCTGTTAAATCTACCAAAAACCCCACCAAAGTCATTACAAAGTATGGGCTTTTTCAATTTGAAGAAGATGCTACAACCACAACATGGCATGTTTCCTCTCCTCTTAACCTAGCAGTTGCTACTTGCCCACTTCTTAAATTCAAAGAGAATCTTCCTAGGCTTTCAAGGAATATAATTGTCACTACAAATGAACACCTGGTGGCATTTTCTAATGCCTGTCACAATATAGGAGCCAATGAAAACGATACTTGCATGTGCTTATTTGTCAATTCTCTTGAAGGAAAGGTTGCGGCCGATTTCTTTGACCTTCCTCCTAAGATTTTGTCTACTTGGGAGGAGTTAGTTTATTAGTTCAAATCCACTTATGGGAAATCTAAAATCTCAGCTAAGTAGTTACAGGAGTACAACAACATCACTTATAAGGATGTTGAAACCATCAAGTCCTTAAACTTGTGTTTCACTAAGTTATACAATCAAATTCCTGAACTCATTAGACCTTAGAACCAAGCCACTTTCATGAATTATTATAATGCATTACCTTCCCCCTACCGTCATAGGCTTGAGGAAAAATCCATTGATAACCTCAGTTCTACTCTGGAGACTTGTTTAGAGTATGAAGAACATCTTGAAAGAATGGGTCTTCCTCGGGGAGAATCAGTTAAATAGACAGACATGTCCGCCCTCTTACAGCTTGTACAAGACATGAATAATCATATGATAGCATATGAGCGAAAGGGAAATGTCTCCCCTCTCACCCCTGGAGCTTCATCCTCTTCTGCAACCCCCTTTAGAAATCCAAATGAAAATAATTTTCAGCCTAAATCTATCATGCTTCAAAGTTGGTGTAACTTTTGAAAGGAACACCAAGAGGAAACCACATGTGAGGCAAAGAAGAGCACTAGAGATAAGATCTTTGGTAAAATACCAGAAACTACCATCGTTGTCCTAGATTTTGCAGAGCCAAAAGATGTCATGATCATCAATACTAGGAACAAAGCCTACGCTCCCAAAGGAAAACATGATCCTCCCCGCATTTCTTCTATCCTAAGCTCATCCTCACCAGTTGTTGTTGTTTAGGTTCCTAAGGTTCCTGACAGTCAAGGAACTACCTCCCCTCTCCCCTCTTCCAAATACAATATCCTAAATCAGTCGGCCAACATCAAATAAGATGCAACCCTTCTAGACATGGTTGTCATCCCTGAACAACAAAGGCATCTAAAACAATTCATGGAAGGAAAAGATCATGTTGTAGCCAACCTCTCTTAAGAGGTAAATGAAGAGGATTAGTCTGTAAATAAAGTAGGTGTACATAACTTTAGATACCATGTAAAAAATCCCCCTTTTTATATTTCTGTAAAAATTATGGATAAGATCGCCCATTGTTGCCTCATTGACGGTGGTTTGTGCCCAAGTGTAATGTCAAAGACTATTATGGAAGAGCTAGGCTTGTCTTGTACAAATGAAAATGCTAGAAGCATGCTCTCTTATAATAGTCTACAACAAATGACCATAGGTGAGATCAAATATGTGACCTTAGTTTTGTGTGCACACCCTGAAATAAGGACAAGCCTTAGTATTCAGGTAATTTATATGCCAGTAATCAATTACTTAATCATCTTAGGAAGAGATTGGAAATCTTTGATGGTTGGATACCTCTCACTCGACGGGACACACTTATTCGTTCCTCGGAATGGTAAAAACATCATAGTCCTTAGAGAGGGAAGGATTTCACCTTACATATAGAGTGTTCCACAACCTAATGTGAATTATATCAAAGAAGACCTAGGGGTGTATTCCATCTTTGATGAGGAGGATAACATTCCCTTGGAACAAATCAACTTAGATGATGTTATGTGTCACATGCACTTTGATGGTTCATGCTCTAATCAAGGTAATGGAGCTGGCATTATCTTGTACTCTCTTGTGGCGAAAATCCATAACTTTTCTTATAGGTTAGAGTTTTCTTGCACAAACAATGTCACTAAATTCGAAGCTTTATTATTAGGCATTGAAAACGCCTATAATCTTGGTTGTGGTCACCTTACAGTTTTTGGGGATTTCGAGCTTGTTGTGAACCTTGTACATAAGATATACTCTCCTAGCAACAAGTTGATGAAACAATACACCTAGATTGTTTGGGCACTTATCTCGAACCTATTATCTTTCAACATTACTCATGTTAAGAGGGAATTGAACTCAATGGTTGATCGGTTAGTTGTTTTTGCAGCCTCTCCTAATCGGGAACTTCTACCACATAGACCTGATTGTACTTTTCAATCTCTATATTGTCCACATTATCCCTAACAATATAGAATCATGGCAGGTCTTCCCTAGCGATGAGAGCATCTATGCTTTCATTCAAAATGAACCTTATAAGCCTAAGGAAATTATATCCATGGAAGATAACAAGATTCCTAAGGGCTTGACTCCTCTAGAGAGTTCATTTCCGTCGAGTGATGCAGGCAATAAAGAGAAACATAAAGAAGAGGAGTTGAAAAGAAAGGTGGTTGAAACCATCTCCTTGAACATTGGGATGCCCGAGTCTCCAAAGAATGTTAAAATAGGTGCCCAATGTTCTGATGAAGAGAAAAGGAATTTTGCCAAGATGCTTGGCGAATTTCAAGATGCTTTTACTTGGTCTTATGAGGATCTTCGTGGTTTTTATCCTGCTCTTATACAACATGCCATTCCCATCATGGAAGGCATAAAACCAGTTAGGAAAACACAAAGACCTATCAACCCTGCACTGGAAGCAACTATTCGAAAGGATTTGGAAAAAATCTTGAAAGCTGGAATCATCTTCCCTGTCAAATATTCTAAATGGGTTTCCAATTTGGTTCCTATTCAGAAAGCAACTGGTCATATAAGATTATGCATTGATTTGTGTGCATTAAATCGGGCTAGTATAAAATATCACTTTCCTCTCCCTAATATGGAAATGATTTTGCAGCAAGTTGCAAGGTCACAAATGATGTCCTTACTTGACGGTTTTTTCGGTTACAATCAAATCAAGGTAAAAAGGGAAGATAAATATAAAACCACCTTTATTACTCATTGGGGCACCTTGACTTATGAACGTATGCCTTATGTCTTATCTAATGTAGGTGCCACTTTTCAAATACCCTTGCAAATAGATTTTGACGATTTGATCGGCAAGATTATTCATATCTATCTTGATGATTTAATCATATGCTCTAAAAGACTATCAATTGTTTCGAAGTTTCAGGAATTATGGTTGGGTCCTTTCAAGATTGCTTTTGTCCTAGGTAAAAACTCTTACATTCTAAAGGTTTTACAAGAGTGATTGTTTTCCTGTAGCACTAATGGTTCCCACTTAGAACACTACTTGGAACCAACTTAAAGGTTTTAACGCTATTTGGATTTTCTATATATTAGTAGTTTAGTTATGTTTTCATTTTCACTACTGCTTTCAATTCTGCTTTTACAGTAGTTTAAATTCTACTTCATTTTAGTAGTTTTCTTTCTGCTTTTTGCAATTCTGTCATTTTATTTATGTTGTTTTAAATTTTGCAGTATCATTCTATTATGACATTTCTTGCTTTTGTCCTTTTCGATTTCAATTTTTGGTCAAGAATAAAGTATTGGATTAGTTCTGCCACATTGACACTTTTTCAACGTATTGTTAGTCAATAACAATCAAGCTTACATAGTTGTTATGATGTTCCCCCTGAAAGCATAATTGAATTTGTTATATGCTTTCACTATTGTCTTATGAAGAAATTGGTTACCTCCCACTTATGCTTTCCACTTCTTCATCCATTTGAGGTTTAAAAGAGCAAGTCCATAAATAAAAAAATCTCCTTGAAGTCAAGATAAAATTATGGTTGAATGATTATGCATATAGGGATAAACCCCTCATACTTAACATTTTCCACGAGTTATTCCCAAATTCCCGGTCATTTTTCCATTAAATCCGCTCACTTCCCCCTATTGCATAATCATTCAGGTTATACCTACTTGATCTGTTGTTCTTAGTATGCGAAACCATACATTCTACGTTATTAATCTATTGGAAACAGATTTCCCTGTGGAGTTGCCAATTTGTTGATGATAAAAATCGCAACGAGGAATTTTGCCTGCAAAGTATTGTTAAAGCCTATTATTTAAACTATGCTAATAAGATATAATACTAGTAGGTGGGATCCCTTGTAGACTGGAGGCTCGGAGATAGTCATATAACACATTTTATGATGTTATTTCGATGTTTTTTACAGGGCCTTATATGGTTGATGATGCAGTATTGGTTTCTTTTTGACATGATGGCAGGTGGATGATGCATTTATGAGATGTTTTGTTATTCAAAGCTTTAATTTCATGTTAGAATTGGCATATCTATTGCAGTTGTTATACTCGATCAGGTCACCATGATTTGTTACCTAACTACACCTGCACAAGACATATGTTAGTAGCAACATAAAACAAAGAAAGGGGAAAGAGACTTATGACAAAAAAATCCAAAAGAAATGGCCTATACTATGCTATGTTAAGAGTTATGTGCAAATAAAGTGAAACAAGTTAGTATTAATCCTAACTAGTAATGGTTAGTGGCTATGTGAATTGTATTTGAGTTATATTGGGCACATTTGATATATGGTATGTTATGGTTTTAGCAATGGTTAATATGGATTTTGGGTGGCGCATTTGGCAATCAATATGGTCGTAAGTTTCAATGGTTGGAATTAATGGCATGGTTAATGTATTGGTGGTTGTTGGTTGTCGTGTACTCTAAAATTGAATGTAGAGGAAGATGGAAGCGGCATGCAGTAAATGCACGTCACTCCATACTTCTCCATCAGGTCGTCACCCTAGTATGGTTATTGTTTCATTTGGTTTTGTTGGTGGTTAAGCTCTGAGATCCAAGATTGGAAGGAACTGCTCGACCTGTTCGCCCTTTTTAAAGCTATTGGTTGAAGGTATGGTTCTTTTCACCCATCCATGAATTTCGCTCTGTGTATGAATGAACGATGGCTCAGTGATGCATTGGTTTGTGTTTTCCTGAGATTGGCAATTGTGTAGATCTGTGTTAATGACTATGTGGTTATTCCTTTTGCAAATAAAAGAATTGATTGGCTAAAGTTATGCATTCGTTGGTTGTCTGTGTGGTGAAAATTGTGATGGATTTCTTTTGTTTTAAGTGGACATGGGTATTATCACTCTATGTTTTGTTGGAGGGTTTCACTCTGTTTATCCTTACTAGTCGCTTCCTCACAGTTATGGGTAACCATACCCAGTCGTATTCGGGCTGCTAGTGGTTGTTGTGTATTTTTTCAAACTACATCTCGGTCACTATGTATTTTCCAGAGACCTGGTCATGGGTTATCCACCTAGTCGTGGGATTATTTTTTGTGGTATTGGCATCAACGTATCTCATAATTTGGTTATAGAGTGTCCATTATGCCAAGATGTATACTTTATGGTGGTTTGGTGATATAAGTTATGCCTCGATCCAGCATTCCCATAGGCGTTGTTATCCATTTATTTGGTCTTTGAATTGCACGAGGTTTATGCCTCTGTGTGTTCTGGTTACTTGTTACTGTCCAGTGGGCATTTGTTTCTCCTTTTCATCGATGTCCTACCCTACCTGGCGTTGAACTGTTTTCACCATTACATAGACCGAGAGTTATAGGAAGCCCTATGGTTCCATCGTGCTTGTATTGAAGGATCTCTTCCTATTGTTGATATGTTCGACCTCCATTCTATCTATGCTTTGATGACCGATCGAACTCTTGATTACTTCTTGTATTCATTGTTACAGAGCCCGATTTCGATAATATCCAATTGTTCGCACTCTTGTCGAGCATCTTGTTGACTTTCCTAGTTTGGTTGAGTGGTTATGACAGTTGCTTTGAGTACTTATATTGAACTCATTTGATTGAGTTGGTTGGAAAGTCGTGATCGAGGATGAGAATTGGTATACAGTCAAGGGGCTGCCTCCTTTTGTTATGACAGTTGTGTCGATAACCTAGCTCATTTTATTTGATTAAATTGATTTATTGAGAATCAGTGATAATGTGCAGTGAATGGATGTCTCTTCTCATTATGCTTCTGATTGTTGTATTCTTACAAAGTGGTGTGAATTGCTAGTTGGTGGTTGTTGTGTGTTTCATTATCACGATCGAGATCATGTAAAATACTAGAAATTGATGAATGTGATTTCGTTGTTTACTGTGTATGTATTTTGGAGGCATCGTGCATGTTTTATTTAATTGTACCACGAGTGATGAAGCTTGAGGCTTTGTATTACGGTTGCATTGCAAGTTTTATTGGTTGGTATAATGAAAAGGCATGAGATTGGGCAAGTTTTAAAAAGTTCGTTCAAACTGGAAAAAAGACATGTGTATATGTTTTATTTGGGAAAATTGTGAATTATGGATTGTGGTTAATATTTTATAGTGATATATGATGGGCAGCGATGAAGCAATGTGACTCTGAGTTTATTTTGATTTTGTTTAAATGAAAAGAAAGGAACCAATTATTCTCTTAATAGAACTATTGAAAGGCATGGTGATTATGAGTATGATTATAAACTGTGTTAATTGAGAGATTTTGAAGGAATTGAATGTGGGACAGTGAATAGTTTTGACACACAGTAATTGTTTAATTGGTATTGGTATCTTTTGTATTGAATACAGAGTTGTTTTATGGATTGCTTAATTGGTTTTATGAACAGTATTCGTTCTTTTCCCTACCATTCTCTCACTTTTCGCACATTACAAGTCCCCTCGCCTTCCCATATTCACTATCCACTCCTTGTTCTTAAAATCAAATTATATTTAAGATAAATTATATATTATGACAGTTAAAGGATTGCACAGGGATGAATTACAGCGATATATTCTTTTTATTTACGATACAATTGATTGTTTGATGATTTTTTGAACAGTAATCATGATCTATCCCCCCTCATTTTAACACTTTTCACTCAATACAATCCCTCACATATCCCAGAACCCTTATTCAACCCCTTCTCATTGACAAGTGTTAAACGATTTGTATAGATTGGATTGCATGAGTCTAATGTGTTGTTGAGCCAAACTTTGTTTCATATTTAAAGAGATGTCATGTATGGTTGTTGAAGAAACTATTTGCTAATCAATAATGCATATAGGAATGAGATTTTTCAAGAGAGATAGCCATGGCCAGGGTAACAGAGGAAGAGGAAATTGGAACAGGGGGCCTAGAAGGCCAAGGTTTTCTATACATTTTGATGCAGACTCGTAAGAGTTGAGCTAGTTGTTTCAAGCCGGATTTTTTAACTAGATTGGGAAAGGAGTGGACCAACCTAGGGAAGAAAGGCTTCCCTTCCAAGCCCCACATATCCTTGGTATCCTAGTGCCTCCTCATGTCTCGTTACAACCTGAAGTCCCTAAAAACGACAGATGGAAAGAGATTGTCCACCCAACAGTTTCCCAACTTCGTGGCTGGCCTAACTTGTCTCTACCTGCTCCTCCAACTGTTAATCAAATTGTCCAAGATGCCCCTGTCCACTCACTAGTACAGTCTTCCCATGCAAGAAAAAATTTAAAAAACGAGGCCCACCATGTTTCCGACAAAGGAAAAGCCGTTGCTTCCCCCTCCTCACCCTCAATTGACTCTACCAAATCTGTGTCCTCCTGCATGCATTTGAGAGATGATTGATCTCATGTTATCATTGAGATTAGGCCTAAAGGCTCCGCACAGCCTAAGGAAATTTCAAAGAGATCAAAGGGTGACAGTAGAAACAAGGGAAAGATTGCCTCCCAGAGTGGAAAATATGGGTTTTAAGTGTTTTTATTTATTGATTGTTGAGAACAGTTGACTTCTGAAATTTTGGACAACACACTTTTTTGGATATATGGATAATATATTTTTGGAAATAATTTCAATTATCATTGATATAGATTGTCAAATTGTGGGAGTGATGATGGGAGCCACAAGGAGGGATGTGTTTGATTGATTAACTAGTTGTGTTATGCTTGTTAAAGAAACTAAAGGGAGTCACAAGGGGTCCCACCTACTAGTTATTATTTATTAAAACCCATTATTATGATTTTATTACTTTCCCCCTTAACTAAAAAGTTGGTTGAGTTTTAGTTAACTCAACTAAAGAAGTAGTTCAATTACTTCAACTAATTCTAATTGCTTAAAGGAAAAAGGAAAAGGAGGAACAAGAGGAGAATAGAAGGAGAAGCATACTAAGGTCTGCTCTTTGAGTTTTATTGAGATAATTCAATTTGCATTCATTCTTTAATTCATTGGAAGCCTAATTATATTTTATGATAGTAGGGTCCTATTGTAGACAGCAATATTCAGGGTTGAATTACATCATTTAGACACTTGTTTTTCAGAGGTGTTGATCTATCTTTGATATTCTGTTTAGTCTTGTATGTTTGTGAATTAAATTTCATGACTAATAAAGGCTATTGTGCAGAGTCGAGTGGGAAGCAATATGTGGCAAGTTGATCCATCTTTTAAAGTTCAGTTTTTTACTTTCTATCAGAAGTCCTTTTGTATGGTTTTCATCGAGGACATCTAAGTTTGAATTTGGTCTAAACTTCCTCAGGGAATTTTGTAAAGAGAATGATTTTTTTGATAAATTGGAATGGAATAAACAATTTCTTTATGTCCAATCTATTTTTATTATTGACTTGGTGTTTTTACTTATGTCTCTATATTTATTTCAGCACCTATTATATTCAGAAAATAAAATAAACATTGAATTTTTCAGCAAACTTTCATTTATAAAAACTTCAGCCTAAGCACTCATAATCAATACTTGTGGATTAGGAAACAAATTTTGATGGCTATAAACATAGGGTGATATTCCCATCTATCTTTCTTTAGCCAAGTAAGATCTTAAAATGCTTGAGTAAGATCATTTTATATCTTTTCGTCAACACTAGGCACTTGACTTTGTAATGGGTTTTTATAAAGTTGTAATAAAGTGGTTCTTTTATTAAAGTGACTTTTTTATTAAGTGTACCTTCTAATATTAAAGTGATTTTATTTCATAAAGTGCACTTATGTTATAAAGTGAATTTGTACTTTAATATTTTAAGTGATTTATTTTGGAGGGAATGAATCGTGTCCCTTGATTGTGTAAAGGCAAGATTAAATCTTGGTCTTTGGATTTAGGGATGGGGAAGGTGAAATGACACTTTAAAGGTGAAAGGTCACTTTCGGATTATAAGAGAATGCATTGGGTAGTGTAAAGGAGAATGAGAAGAAGAGATTGAGAGATTTCCAAGAGAGCTTTGATGAGGAGAGGAAAGGGCAGCAAGATGAGCACATTTCCCAAGGAGATTTTATGTGAATTTGTTGTTGTTGGAGGTCGTATTGTATGGATCCGTACAGTCTGTACAACAAGGAAGAGGGCAAGTTTTTTTAGACTGATTGTGGGCATGAAATTCAAGGTTGATTGGAGTGTTTATTGCTGCACAAGGGGCCATATAGTTTTGTTCATGCAGCTGACTATGGGCACATATTTCGAGGTGTTGTACAGTCAAGGGAGGTCATACAGTAGTATGATTTTGGCATGATTATCTAGGTAGAAAATTGGGGATTGTTTTAGATGTTGTAAGTGAGTTTTTTCCTTGTTGGAAATTGTATGTTGTTGCTTATATAACTTTCCTGAAGCTAATAAAATCTATCTCTCTCTTTTTGTTTCCCCATATTGGGGATTTCCCTGGCTAGTTTCCTAAAGTTTTCAGTATTACATGGATGTGTAATTGTTGTTCATTGTGTTATTCCACTGCAAAGGTACTTAGCAATGCGTATTTCTGCTTATGACATTTTATGAATGTGGGTTTAATGCATCTCAATTTTCATAGATGACAATTATCTGTAGGTTGTTAAGTGTATGACAGAATTTGTGCATGCTAATTTTGTCATTAAATGTCTACATGGTATCAGAGCTTGGGCTCAGTGTTACAGTGAGCAGTGTTATTTTTGGGCAAGATTTGGAGGGGGGAAACTTGATTTTTTGTTTTCCATTGATAATTTGATAGGGAGATGGTTGTTTGCATCAGGTATGAGGACCGGTTGGATGGGATTTCCAACTATTTTCAATGGAAAGTCAGGATGTCAGCTATTCTCAGGGAGAACAAAATTTAGAGCTTTTTCAGCACCATAGTTGTTTCTCCCACAACAGACCTTATAGCTTTGGATTTACATGAGGTAAAGGAGGCCAAATATTAGAGGCTTATTCTGGATGGGGTGAAGGACCACCTTATCCCACACTTTATTGAGAAGAAGACAACCAAGGAGATGTGGGATGCACTGAAAAACTTGTATGAGGCGAAGAATGAGGCGAAGAATGAGGCGAAGAATGAGGCGAAGAATGAGGCGAAGAATGAAAACTGGAAGATGGCCTTGAAGGATAAATTGCATGATACTAAGATGGGTAAAGGTGAGAGTGTGGATTCTAATCTTACCTAGGTAGCTCCAGTGAAATATGAGTTGGATTCAGTTGGGGAGGTCATTTCGGATTCAGAGTTGGTGAGGATATCCTTGAAAGGCTTCACCAAGGAATGCAAAGTCTTCGTGAAGTGTGTGATGGGTCGTGAGAATATTCCAAATTGGAGCAGACTATGGGATGCTTTCACTCAGGAGGAGATCTGGGAAGGATCTTAGAGCAATAGACAGAAGGGATATGGAGTTGATGAAGAGAATGGTGTTCTTGCTACAAAGGGAAAGGGGAAGAAGAAAGGAATTTCCAGGAGGGACTTGAGTAAAGTCGGATATTATTATTGTAGCAAGTTGGGGCATATTGCTTCTCAGTTTCCTAAGAAGAAGAAGAAGAGGAAGGAACATGAGGGGCTTGATACAGTTGCTACAACAGCTATGGAGGAATTTTCATCCAAGTTTGATATGGACTTTTATTTTGTCACTCTAGTATCCAGTGTCAGTAGTGGTGGATTTGGGGGTGATAACAGGTGGATTGTTAACAATGGAGTGTCTTTTCACATGATGGGAATCTGGTGTGTATTCCTTATTATCACAAAGATAGGCCTTGATTTTCTAGTGGAGAGTGAAGGAGGTATGGCATGAGTTGTAAGTGGAGTTGGAAGGGTTAGATTCTGACTCGAGTATGGAGGAATCCTGGAGGTTGATGGAGTTCTCTTTGTTCTAGGGTTCAAGGTTAACCTGCTCTCGGTCTCAGCCTTGGAAGATGTTGAATATTGTACATTGTTCAAGAGGGGACATGTATTTACCTACAGGGAGGGAGAGGATCTAATTGAACCATAGTTGATTGGTGATCAGATGGATAGGTTGTACATGTTGCGAGGACAACCTTCAGGTTATGATTCAACATCATATGAGGAGTAGGAGGCTCCTGAGACTGTAGTGGTACCAAGGATTCAATCTTTCATTCCAAGGGAAGAGAGGGAGTCTCTTCAGAGCATTGGCAGGAGGCTCAACTGGTGTGAGGGAACCGCAGCTCAGAGTGGGAGGATGGACTCTCCAAGGATCTCAGGGTTCAGAGTAGTTTTCAGGAGGATGTCTTATGGTTCGTGTTATGTGCAGGTGTTGGGGATGGCTTCAGGTTTAGAGGGAGATCCTACTATGAACAATGTGATGGGACTGGATGATGGTGATGGTAGTGAGTACATCCCTCCCTAAGAGGGAGTGTTAGCTTTTATAGCTCGGGAGGTACTCCGCATGTTTTGTCTTGTATGTGGAAGTAACCTTACATTTTCACTACTAGGCACTTGACCTTGTAATGGTTTTTTATAAAGTTGTAATAAATTGGTTCTTTTATTAAAGTGACTTTTTTATTAAGTGTACCTTCTAATATTAAAGTGACTTTATTTCATAAAGTGCACTTATGTTATAAAGTGAATTTGTAATTTAATATTTTAAGTGATTTATTTTGGAGGGAATGAATAATGTCCCTTGATCATGTAAAGGAAAGATTAGATCTTGGCCTTTGGATTTAGGGATGGGGAAGGTGAAGACACTTGGAAGGTGAAAGGTCACTTTCGGATTATAAGAGAATGCATTGGGTAGTGTGAAAGACAATGAGAAAAAGAGATTGAGATATTTTCGAGAGAGCTTTGAGGAGGAGAGGAAAGGGCAGCAAGATGGATGCATTTTCTAAGGGAGATTGGCCACATTTCCCAAGGGTATTTTTTGTGTGAAGTTCCAGAGTTATTTGTTGTTGTTGGAGGTTGTAATGTACAGATCTGTACAGTTTGTACAACAAGGAATAGGGCATGGTTTTCGAGGTTGATTGTGGGCAAAAAATTCAAGGTTGATTGGATTGCTTCTTGTTGTAGAAATGTTCATACAGTTATGTCCACACAGTTGACTGTGGGAATGAATTTCAAGGTGTTGTACAGTCAAGGGAGGCCATACAGCAGTACGATTTTGGCATGATTCTATAGGAAAAAAATTGGGGATTGTTTTGGGTGTTGTAACTGAGTTTTTTCCTTGCTGGAAATTGTATGTTGTTGTTGAGATAACTTTCCTGAAGCCAATAAAATATATCTCTCTCTCTTTGGGTTTCCCCACATTGTGGTTTTCCCTGGTTGGTTGCCTAAATTTCGGCTCGTATTACATGGATGTGTAATTGTTGTTCATTGTGTTTATTTTTCTCAAAAGTGATTGGCAATGTGTATTTTTGCTTATGAAATTTTCTAAATGTGGGTTTAATGCATCTCACAGTTCATAGATGACAGTTATATCTAGGTTGCTAAGTGTATGACAGAATTTGTGCATGTTGATTGTGTCTTTAAATCTCTACAATAGAAGTATATGGAGGCTTGATGTCTTTGTGAAGACTATGGATTAATTCGTTGAAAATTTTGTTAAGCTCTTCCATAGTTTTGTTTTCATTCTTCTTCATCGAATTTAAATCATCTAACAAATGTTAATTTTACTTCTTATCCCACCACCTTTCTGCAAAATCATCTATCAACTCTTTTATGGTTTTAACCTTATTATCGTCTAAGTCCATAAACCAGTTAAGAGGATCTTCTTCAAGAGACAAGAAAAACAAGTTTTTTTTAACATCTTCATGAGTATTTCCACACCACTTATTGATACAATGTGTAAAATCTTTAATGTGAGATTTAGCACTAACGACATTTTTACCTTCAAAAGATGGTAACTTATCTAAATATTTCTCTAGAATAAAATGAGAATAACCATTTATTGCAAAAAAATCAATAGGATCATATAAATCATCCATTTCTACTTGAGAATTATTAAACAGAAAATGAATATTAGAAATGGACTCGAATCCAAGATTATCAAGGATCCTACAAGAAGTGAGTCTTTTTAATCTCCTTCTATAAACCTTTTTAGGTTTAGGAATGATATTAAGAAGTCCCTTTGAATTCCTTCTTGTATAATTCCTTGTAGAATTATTATGAAGTGGAGTTGCCAGATGATCGAGTCAATTTCTAATAGACAAGATGCATCAAACAAAGCATAAAAAAAAGGAAAACAAAAGTCGTATCTCGGGAATAAAAATATTTATCCTCAGAAATTGCACCAAAAATGGTGAAGCCGCCTAATCCACACCTCAGATCATGTGGAAGAAATATTCAATCCACTGGGTGCAGCCTTAAGGGAGAGTCTCAACTTGGGTTGTTGTCACCTAACACTCAAATCCTTTGTTTGTGCTAACTCCTAGAAAAGCCAAGGGGGGTAATCCCTAATAAAATAATCTAAGGCTAATTAAGCTAAGTACAAGAATTCTAGGAGTTAAATAATGAAAACAAACGCAAATAACACTAATCTAGCAACATATAATGACACGTCAAAAGATTGCTTAATTGAAAATGATAATAAGTAAAATCCTTCAAAGAAAATGATAATAACCAAATGAAAATGTTGTAGACACCAGTTCCAAAAGGTGTGTATTGTTGCAAGATGAATGTTGTGAATTGATCTTGGTAAGTTTTAGTTAATTAAATGATTTCACTTGGATGTAAGTTAATTGAGTGAGATGGACTGATAGTGTTGATCCACTCACGATTGCAGGATTGTAAGCAAGAAATGAAAGATATAATCTAAAGCTAATCTAATGTTTGTCACTTTTTAACTATTATCCTTCAAGTGGGTACAAGCAAAACTGCAAGGACTTCCAACGAGGTAAGAACAAATCTTAATGAGTAGCCCCCTGAACTCACATGCAATTTGCAAGTATGATCCTGGTATTGAGCAATAATAGTAAAAAGTTCCGTAATTAATCCACTCCACACTATTCAAGTTCCTTTCTGATCATGACAAGATCGAGTTAGACTCATGAGGTAGAGAGCATACTAGGACCTTGATGGGAAGGTTCATTACTTTGCAAGAATTAAAAAAAAATAACTTGAAATAATTAAAAGAATGAAAAATAATATGATTATTCTAAGAGTGGAAAGGAAATGTTTTGATTTGTTATCTTGGTTTATTTTAGCTTATTTTTATCTTGTTAAGTTAGAAAAATATTTACAAGTGAAAAATGGATGCAAAAATGACACAATCCCCTCGGAGTAGGGGGGATGAGACTGCTAGTGGGTTATCCCACTAACTTCTTCAAGTTACAATCTTAGAAATGAAAGTTTTGTTGGCCTTACAAAATGATCGAAGAAAGTAATTAGATGGAAGGAAAGGCGCCCTGGGAGGTCTTGGATGCCCCATATCAACAAAATTTGGGCAGAGCTTTCTTCTATATGTTCATGAAATTTTATAAAATAGTGAGATAAGTTGTAGGAAATGTTCCCGAAATGATTTTAAAACAACCTCCAAAAGTTGTTAGTCTTATGCAAAAATTTACCAAGTAAAAGCTAGATAAAATTTAGTAACAAAGACTAAGAAAATTAGCAAGAAACCAACTTTCTTAGTGGATTTTTGTTTGTTGTTTGAAAATCAAGAAAATAGGCACTAATATTTTCCAAAATATAGAAATTAAATCTCTTATTTAGGATCTACCTTTTATCATTAAGATCTAGCTATAAAACTTGTTAAAAGATGAAAAACAATTGTGCTAGATCTACCTTGAATGATAGCAAACTTGAAAGTGCAATATAGATCCATGCATGCATGCAAAAGTGGTTCTACTCAATATCTAACTTTAAAACTTAAATCCAAACTTGCATGCAAAGAAAAGTAACCAAAAAAATATGGAATTTGAAGGAGAGAGAGAGAGAGAGAGAGAGAAGCTTGAGATGCGGAATCTTTGGGCTATGGGGTCTTTCGGTGAAATGTTGAGGGACTTTGTTCTTGATAACCTTGGATCTTGTAGAATATTGTGCCAGGATATTCCAGCCACTTATCCAAGTATGAGCAATTGCAAAAAGCCTAAAACTTGCACAAAATCAGTTAAATATTGGCGATCCCTACGCAAGAAACTCAAATAGTATGTTAATCAACTGAAAAGACATAAAATATTAAATTGTTGATGTAGATAATCAATAAGATCTTATAATTAAACTAAATTAAAATATCCTATCCTATTGGGTGATAACACCCCTTCAAAGGACAAATTAATAATATTACATGCAAGAAATAAACATACGGTTACCTCATATATGAAATGCTAAACATCAAACATCCACACAATTGTTGCACACCACTGACGTGACCTCCAAAGTCTTGTTTTTTATTCCAAATAGTATAACAATACAAGTACAATGCACAATATAATCCCAAACTCTCATTAACCATTTGGAGAGGGGGATGCTTGGCTAAATAATGAAGGGGGCGACTTTCTCAAGGAGGAGGGTTGTATTTCCCAAGGAGGGACGAACCACATATATGAAGGAATGTATTCCATCTCTCCAAATGAGTGAAGATGAGTCACTACATCTCAATTCAAAGGTATGGAGGTAGCATCACATCTCAATATGCAAGGTGCGCACCTCCTTGGGATTTATTCCCTTAAGGAGAGTGCACCACCTCCCAAGAGAGAGGGCGCACCTCTCCTTGGGATCTCCACCAACTAGACTTAATTCACCACTTAACTCACTCTAACTTATCATCAAATTCCACTAACCATTAGTGAGGTAAGTGAAATGAATACAAGTCAAAAACATGTCTCTGACATGTTTCCTTAAAATAGGGAGTGAATTAAATCACCTTTTTGAGGAAATAATTGATTTTTATGTGTAAAAGTCAATTATTTTACTGAAAAAAGGGGGTACTAAGGTAAATGGGGTATTCTGAGTTAGAAAATAATACTCACCAAGGTGTTAAAAACCTCATATTACCACTTATTAAAAAATTACATGAATTTAAAAGGAAAAACATATTTTTTAACTAGACATTTTTCATTAAAAAATCCTACAAGGACCTAATGCATGTCCATAAGAATCTGGACTAATGACTAGCATGGTATTATGCATTTGAAACTAGACTCAGAAAAAATACACTAAGGCACAACAATTTGGACATACTCCAACTTTGGAGGAAATGAGGGAAAAAAATTAGAATATTATAAGTCATTGAAGTGAGGTATAATGGACCAAGTGAATAAAAGCACTTTAAAGTTATGCACTAATAACCACATCTTAGGGAGCTGAGTATTTTACATACAAGAGACCTAATGCAAGATCATTTTATACAATTTCCCCAGGTGTATATGAAATATGCATATAAGCAGCAGAAGAAGAAGAAGAAATGAACACGCAATAATTCCTGGTAGGACTTCTGAACTTTGAATTTTGGACAAGTGCCTTGTTCAATCTATGTGGATCATCAATAAATCCTTGTTGGTGCAACTAGGAGGTAACACATCGGACATATTGAAGTATTCTTTTAGCTACTTTCAAATGGATTTCATGGGGTGATTGCATATACCAGGCAACAAGACCAACAACAAAGGAAATATCAGAACGGGTATGAGTCAAGTATAAGAGGCTACCAACTAACTGATGGTACAAAGTGGCATAAAATTTGGGAGAAGTACAAGTGGAAATAAGTTTGACTCTAGAATGGAAGGGATAAGGGGTTGGTTTATAGTCTTCCATGTGAAAGTGGCGAAGAAGGTCATAAGCATACTTATACTGGGAAAGCAAGATTCCTTCCTTGGTTTGCAAGACTTGGATGCCAAGGAAATAGTGCAAATAGCCTAATCCAGTCATTTAAAATTTATTTTAAGGTTGGCTTTCACATGGTTTAAAAGTTTTGGGTCATCGCCAATGAGGATAGGGTCATCAACATAAAGAAAAAGGTTTATGATATGGCTTCCTACTTTCTTGGTATAGATATTGGGGTGAGAATGACATCTACAAAATCTAGTATCAAGAAGAAAGCTATCCATTTTAGCATACCAAGCTCGAGGATCTTGCATAAGACCATAAAGAGATTTCTTAAGGTAGAAAACAAGGCTATAGTCATTCTAGACATAGCCAAGAGGTTGTTCCATGTAGATTTATTCTTGCAAATCCCCATGCAAGAAGGAAGATTTAACATCCATCTAATGGACCTCCCATTTATGTGAGGCAGCAAGGGCTTGAACAAGGTAGATGGAATTCATTTTGGCTACAGGGGCAAACGTTTAATTCTAGTCACTTCCTTCAAATTGGGAAAATCCTTTGGAACCTAATTGAGCCTTGTTTTTTTCAACACTTCCATATGATGCATACTTAGTTATGTAGACCCATTTACATATGAAAAATTTTCTTCCCCTTTGAAGAGGTACAAGATCCCAAGTATCATTTTCCATTAAAGAATGATACTATTCAATGATTGTTGTATCCCAATCTGGATTACCTAAATATTCTGCAAATATATCTGGATCATGCGTCTCTAAAAATTGAGCCAAAATATAAGAGGATCACTGGAACTGTGAATGTGTCTAACGCTGATCTAAAGGATCACATGCAAGATCATCAACTGCTTCTCGTGTTGAATGGACCAATATAGGAAGCGGTGGTTTTGTTTCATGTGCATGCTCAATGGACTCATCTAGAGGAAGGTGAGCAGGCAAAGGTGGATTTTCACCCTCACTATCATCATCTGAAGAAGAAGAAACCAGAATAGGAACATAAGAAGGCACAAACGTCGAAGATGGCTTGTGGGATGAAGAAGGCACAAACGTTGAATTAGGCTTGCAGGCCAAGATATATTCATCAAATTTAACATCTCTTCTAATAAAAATTTTATTACAATGTGTTTGAAGAATTCTATACCCTTTGACATCTTTAGAATGACCAAAACATATACACTTCTCACTTTTAGGCTACAATGTTTTCCTTTTCTCATCAGGAATGTGAGACCATGCTACACTGCCAAATACATGGAAGTGACTTACATCTGGCTTAATGTTATTCCATGTTTCTTCTAGTGTTATATTTTTAAGAGCCTTTGTGGTAGTGTGATTTACTATGTAATTTGCACAGTTAATGGCTTATGCCCAATACTTTAGACTTAATCCCTTATATTGGATCATACAATTAGCCATTTCTTTTAATGTGCGGTTATTTCTCTCATCAATGCCATTTTGTTGTGGTGTATATGGAACAGTGTGTTGCATTGGATTCCTTTTGCAATGAAGTAACTTCTAAATTTATTGTTCACATATCTGCCTCCATTGTTTGTTCTTAACCTTTGAAGTTGTTATCCATATTGTTTCTCTACAAGGGCCTTGTAAGCTAAAAACTTGTAAAAAACTTCACTCTTAAGTTTTAAGAAGTAAACCCAAGTGCATCTGGAAAATTTATCAATGAAAGTTAACAAATAATTGCACCCAAAAAAACAAGGAGAAGAAAGTAGACCACACAAGACACTGTGAACAAGTTGTGAAGGGGTCGAGGCGTGCGAAGATGCACGTTTGTCAAAAAAAAAAATGACGATGTTTTCCGAGAACACAACTGGTACAAACACCATATCTACAGGAAACAAGAGGAATACCAATCACCATATGTTGATTACATAGTTCTTGCAGTGAGTGATATTTTAGATGACGAAACTGCTCATGCCAAAGTTTTCTCAAGTCATCACTATGACCAACAAAAACTGATGGAAAAGATGATGACCCAAAGTTGTCAAACTTGTACAACTTGGTAATATCATCAGCAATTCCAGTTGCAATAACATGCTTAGGATCCTTTAGATCCTTGATTACAACTTGGTGAGGTAAAAAATCTATGATTTAACCTTCACCTGAATGAGTGATTTGATATACTGATAAAATGTTGGAAGAAAGACTTGGAACACATAATACATGATTTAAATGACCATTATCTACCTAAACTATTCCATACCCTACAACACTAAGAGATATATCATCACCAACAAATATTTTCTTAGTGTTACATTCATTAAGAGCAGAAAATATGGCTTTATCCTTAGCCATATGATAAGATTCTCCAGAATCAATAATCCACTCATCAAAACAAGAAGTATAAGTTGCATTGAAAGTGAAACCAGAAGGAGAAAGTCGATTTCCATGAGAATAAGAAGAAGAAGAAGAAGAAGAATCAATATTGGTGTTATGCTTCTTCATCACTGTTGTAACACCCTTTTTTCCCCCATCATTGTAATTTTGCTAAGACTTCATATAATATGAGTATGAAGCTTTTAATTATGTTGTGATTAATTAAAAACGCCAAACAACTGACTAAGAGGGAAAATCCTTGAAAGTATTGGTCGTTATATCACAAGCGAGAATTGACGAAGTGGGATGGGTGAGGTGGACTAATGAGATGGAACAGAGACTTCATCACCTACCAGCATTCCAACTTACATTTGAAAAATATTAAATGCATCACCTACCAGCATGCTTGAGTCTAAAAGAATCCATGTGAACTATTATCAAGAAACGATATTGGTGGTTGAGGAAGTTAATATTGCTAACAACCATGATCTCTTGAGAAGACAAGGGTTCAACTGGATAATCTAACGAAGAGGACACCCCATATATTTTTCCTTTCAGGAATTTGAACCTTGAATAGAAGGTCGCATTTGGGAAGAAGCCATGATAATCATGAGGGATTTGTGGAAGAAGAGGCCAAAGGTGGAAAAACATCACCAGATGTGTAGGAAGGCACAGAGGAGGTAGAGGCACAGAAGCAGAGAGAGAGAGAGAG
>JZKD02S1630550.1:111643-139182 GCA_000966675.3 Picea glauca
ATGTGTAATGGTGTCTTGATGTGATGAATGCCAATCTAACACTAGGTTAGCCATATTATCTGCTATTTGATTGAATTGTCATGGAATATGTGTAAATGTGATTGAATCAAAATGTCGAGATAAAAGTCTAACTTGCAGGTATTTGCAGAAGAGGGAAGGATCGCAGACACGGTACACATTGTTGAGTTGCAGGACGACAAGTTGGGAATCTAATAAGACACTAAGGTGGTGAATATGGCGGTGACTAGCATCGACAAGGAGGCCAATGAAGGCTATGTATTCGGCTTGGTTATTGGTTTTTGAGCCCAAACATATGTCGTTGGAGTGGAGCAGTTCATGTGAGGGGGTATAGAGGGCCAAGGTCGAAGCGAGATTCTATGTCCAACGGCTAGCTTCGTCAGTGTAACCGATGTGGTAGGCCAATGGAGGAGGCATTTTTCAATAACACAAATGGTATATTAGACATAAGGCATGGAGAAAAAAAGATTAAAAACTCTATAAAATGTGTACAAAAAAGGAAAAATCCTAGTGTAGACTGACTATGCTTAGGCATAAAATTTCTTTTAAGTACAACCCGTTGATGGGTTATTTGAGAGGGTAGCCTTCAGGAGAGGCTAGGATCTATGCACCTTTAGTGAGGCAATGTTGGATGATGTAGGGTCCATGTCATAATGACTCGAATTTTCCATGGCCGAGGGTATCGTGAGCGATATCGTAGGCAAGGATGAG
The DNA here is from genome assembly GCA_000966675.3 of Picea glauca. Lineage (NCBI taxonomy): Eukaryota > Viridiplantae > Streptophyta > Pinopsida > Pinales > Pinaceae > Picea > Picea glauca. The sequence goes on from JZKD02S1630550.1 coordinate 112,373, forward strand.
GTCTCCTTCATTAAATGAGTGAAGGTTAACATGGCAATCAAAGGTGGCCTTCGACCATTTTGTGGATGCCTCATTGTTCTGTAATTAAGACCAACGGTCTTCATCTAGCAACTCTAAGTTCAGCAAGCACTGCTCCATTGGAGCAATGTCAAGTAATAGCTTGATAGCGGTGCGCAATGTGGGAATTTCGCACTCGATGGGGAGAGTGGATTCGACCCCATGGAAGAGATGGAATGGTGTAAAACCAGTGGCAGTTTTAACTGTCGTGCAATAAGCCCATAGTGTTGAAAACAACATGTGATGCCAATTGGTCTTATCTTTGTTGACAATACGCTGCAACATGGTTTTGAGGACCTTATTGACCGCCTCTACCTGTCCATTGGACTGAGGGTAGAAGGGTGAGGCAAACTCGTGAGAGAAGCCTAACTTTGAGGAAATTTCGATGAAGAGATCATTCTCAAAGTGTTTATCATGATCGGAGACTAGCTGAAGTGGTACTCTGAAGCGGGAGATGACGTGATTAAATAAAAAATGCATCACGGTGTTAGCGGTGTTGTTGAAAGTAAGCATGGCTTCGACCCATTTGGTGAAGTAATTGACTGCCACAACAATGTACCTGTGTCCATTTCTAGATGGAGGGTTGTAATTCATGAAGTCAATGCCCCATTTGCAAAAGGGATCGGTAGTGATGACTGGGTGTAGAAGAGCGGGTGGTGCTCGTGCTTTATTTGCATAAAGCTGGCATTTGTTGCATTGTTTCATGGCGTGGATGCAGTCATGGAACAATGTGGTCCAAAAGTAGCCTGCTCAAATGATCTTCTAGGCAGTGGACATCCCTGAGAGGTGGCCACCACAGGCACCGTTGTGGCAAACATTCAAGACACTATCGGCTTTGTCAATGTTCAAACATCGACGGAGTATGGTGTCGACCCCTCATCAATATAAGATGTCGCCAATAAGGAGATATTGAGGAGCCTGATGGTGAATGCGTCGATGATCATCTCTAGAGAGGTGAGACCCAAACTTTTGTGTACATAGATAGATGATAAGGTCGCCATACCAGGGATCATCCGAGGGGATGTAGAAGAGGTGTTTGTCGAGGAAGTTTGTATTGACGGGTGAACTAGCAGTATCTGAGGGAAATGTTGTAATGATTTCGGCGAGGACGAGCACTTTCTTGCTTTTGGGAGTTGAAAACTCTAAGTCGTACTCCTAAAGGATGATGATCCATCGGGAAAATTTACCTTTAATTTGTCGTCGACTAAGAAAGTATTGCATGGGGTTGGAATCTCCCACGACTTTGGTAGTAAGAAAGCAAGATATAATGACGCAGTTTTTGGACTCCAAGGGTGAGTTTCTCTTTGTGGTTATATTTCAGGGGTGGTTTTTACTAATGTAGTAAATGACATCCTTATGGCCATAATCCCCTAGTTGGACGAGAACTTCTGCTACTGAGACGGTTGAGGCCGATAAGTAGAGAATGTAGTCGCAATCATAATCAGGCGAACTAATCAACGGGGCGTTGGAGAACGTCGATTTTAAATCATCAAAAGAAGTTTGGGCATGTTCATCCCATCGAAATGGGATATCATGACACAGTATTCGAAGAAAACTGTGTGCACGAGTGGTGTAGTTGGGGAAAAAGCATCGCAAAAAGTTGTCTTTTCCTTGTACGCTATGCAGTTGGCGCCAATGTTGGGGTGGTGGAATTTCAGTGATGGCTTGGACTTTGAGGGGGTCCACTTTGATGCCATGTTGGGAGACAATGAACCCAAGGAGGCGTCCAGCGGTGACACGGAATACACACTTGAGGGGGTTCAAGCGGATATTGTACTGACAACAATATTGAAAGAGAACTCGTAAGTCATCTAGATGTTGTGTTCGTTTCTTGGATCGAGCATTGAGGTCGTCTAAGTAAGCGAGGATGATGCGAGGAATATCATGGAAAACATAGGTCATGGCTCATTGGAACATCGCATCGGTGTTCTTAAGTCCAAAAGGCATGACACGGTACGCAAAAGTACCCCATGGGGTGGTGAATGCAGTTTTATATTGATCTTTTGGGTGGATCTGTATTTGATTGTAGCCATAGAATCTGTCCATGAAGGACAAGGCCTCATGGCCAGTGTAGTCATCGATAATTTGGTCGATGAAAGGCGTAGGAAAGTTGTCTTTGGGACACGCGTGATCGAGATCGTGAAATTCAATGCATACACGAATGGTGCCTTGTTTTTTGTTGACGGGGATGGGGTTGGAAACCCATGACGTGTATGTGATGAGGTATATGAACCCAGCAACGCATAGTTTGTCAATTTCATCTTTGATGGATGTTGCTTTTGATGGGTACAGTGGGCGTTTCTTTTGTCGTACAAGGGTGATATCAGGCCATGTGTCGATACGATGTTCAACAATAGAAGATTCAACGTCAGGCATCTCTATGTATGACCAGGAAAAAATGTCCGAGTATTCCTGGAAGAGAGCTTTGTAAGCTATGAGTTCTTCCGGGGATCATGCGGCACCAATGGTGATTTCCTCTATGATTCCTGGTTTGACGGAAATGTCAATTTTTACAGTGGGGGAAATGTAGGCCATGTTGTCATCTTCAAAATCATCGGGGGTAGGGATAGGGTTGTTGAACCAGTCTATATCCCATGATGGGATGAAATCCTTAGTTTCGATTGCGCATATGGAGGTTGGACTAGGAGGGTCGAAGGCTTCTTGTGAGAGAAAGAGCATTATGTGCTGGAGCTCATTCCATGGGAAATCAGGTGTAGTTATTTCCTCGAGGATATCTTTGTCATAGTGGAAGGTGTGAGAATATAGGGGATCTAGGGAAGTAACCTTGGGAACTTTCACCGTGTGATTAGTGGTGAAGTCATAGAGGATGTATTGCAAAGATGGTGCGATGGCGTGCTTGACATAAAACAAATGTATAGATATTGTGGGTTAAAAATTGTGGTCGGTCGTAAGATTTCCTGAGGGAAATGAACCAAGGAATTGGGTGGATTTGGGGGAAAATCCTCATACAAGCTATCCATGAACCATGGAGGAGTGGGAAGTGCCTCAGGATTGGGAGAGAGAATATGAACAATATCAGGAGAGGGAGTAGGGGGACTCACTTTTATCGCAGGAAGTGAGGGGTTTGGAGGATTTTGAATAAGGGCCATTTGACGATGCTTGTATTCAATGATCGTAGGATACTAGTATGTGAAATGATCAAGTGATTCACAAAGAGAGCAAGGGAATCTCATCCGTTCGATGACTGAGGTTGTGACATAATGGATGTCAGTGACTCAAGTGCTTGATGACACGGATGGAGGCGGTTCTTGCTGAAAGCTTTGGCGTACTGCCGTTAGCATCTGTCGAAACTGAGGTAGAGAAGGGAAATGGTAGGTGTAATGGTCATACTCTGAACAGATAGCACATGTGAATTTGGTTCGCATCCCTTTACTGCCTATAGTAGGGAACGCGGTGGTGGTACTAGGTGTGTTGGATGAAGCGACGAGTGGTGTGGTTTCTCTAGGGAGTTGGATTAAATGGCGTATCTTGGGGAGAGAAGGAAATCTATTGGTGGGGTGTCCTTCTTTCTCGCATAGTGCGCGAGAGGGTTGAACTCTAGGGGGAGGTGGAGCGGGGGGATATTTCTTCTTCCGTCTACACTCAGCTGTAGCAGTGGTGTTGGCCAGTGGGGGGGAGGGTGGTGTCATCGGATTTAGGACTGGGATGTGCATTGGGATTCCCTCAGTTTGGGAAGGAAGGGATGGTTGAGGAACCATCCCAGATGGGTGTAGATACCAAACTAGAATATCAAGCACCATGTTAGGAAGGGTAAGCGTTGCAACTACCTGGAAATATTGTACACCCGATGGGGGGTAGAAGAAGGCGAGTTTCATAATGGCTTGGGGGACTTTCTCCCAAACCGAGATGTGACCATGGGGGAGAGTGAAACTGGGAATAAGTGGTGTCGAAGTGTTCTCAGGGGGTTCCAAAGGTAGGGTTTATGAAACTAGTGGGATGTCAGGGAGTGAAGAAGCCTCGGTGGGAGGAATGGTATCTCCAATTTTTGTTCCATCAGAAGATATGACACACACTTGGGCTGAGGTATGTATGAGCAGTGGTGCTCCATGGTATGTCCCTAGAAAGGATGGGTCTTTGAAAATTCTCAGGCCCATCTCGATGAGTGGGTAGGCATCGAAATTAGTGTGGATAAGAGGTAGGATGTTATCAATGTTGGAGGAAGGGTTGGGCTCGTAATGTGAGACTTGGTCGATGGTGATAATATTCTCGTTGTGGGGGAACATCATCATTTGAAACATAGAAGAGGTCACAACCTTCATAGCGTACATGTAACTACATCCAAACAAGATGTTGTAATCAAGTGGGGCATCGATAACCTCAATGTCAATAAGAATGGTTTTTCCCCCGAGTTCAATGGGGACATTTTGAAAGAGCCCTTCAGGAGAGGATCGTCATCCACCATAATCTCTCAAAGTGATGGTGGATGGTATTAGCTCAGGGGAGACAAGTTTCTTCCATACGATTTTGGACATGATGCATGTGGATGCACCTTCATCAATGATGCACCGATGAACTCTGATGCTCCGAATTTTGACTGGTATCTGGAAATCTACCAAAGCGGGGAGATGGGGTTCCCCACAATCTAGATCAAAAGTGATGATTCTAGTATCAGCAGGGTTGACTGCCCCCAAGGAGGAAAGAAATGATTTTCGTTAAGTAGGACAGGTTTGGAGGACCTCCGAGACTGACATGGCTTTAGGATATTGCGCCAAGTCATCGACTAGACTGTAATTGTGTGTCTCCCTAGCCTGAGGGTTGTTGGCGTTCCATCATAATGGGATGTGAGGAATACGAAGGGGTGGCTCAGTGCTAGGGTGAGGGATCATCAAAGGTTTCTCGACTGTAACTGGAACTACTTATGAAGTGGTGGGAGTAGATTCAGAGGGTGCGTCATATTGACAATCGCGCATTTGTAGGATAATTTATTCTTCACTAGTGAGGAGGATAGTGCGATCTGTCAGATTCCCAGGTTTTTAATATTGTTCCATCTGTGGTGGGGTAGGGTGTACTTATTACTGAGTATTCATCATACCTTGATGTGGAATAGGGTTTTGCAACACTGCTAGGGGTGGTTGTTGAAAATATTGTTGTGGGGCCTGCTGAGGGGCAGGCGGCGCTGGAGGACGTGGCGCATTCATGGAATCTTTCATCTGTTTTAAGTCGATGATTTGGGGGCAATGATGAGTATAATGACCATGCTCACCACAAAGTCCATAAGGGAAGTTCGTCCAGAGGTTGTTGTTGTTCCTCCCTTGGCGTTTGTTGTTATTTACCCCTTGGGGGTTTTGGGTCCCCTGATTCTGGTTTCCCCCAATAGTTTGGTTCTGTTGGGGGTTGTTTCCCCCTAGTCCTGGGTTATTATTGTTTCGGTTTTTCCCTTTATTTTTGGCATTATTCGACTAATGGGTCGGATTTTCCATATTCAGTTGTTCAAAATTTTGAAATTGTTGAATGGGAGAGGGTTGAAAAAATTTAACCCCAGTGTGTGGTTGTCCTTGTGGAGGATCAATGGGATGTGGAGGACCAGGAAATGGAAAATACGGATTATTTTGTGGCAATGATCCGTAGGGTACATAGTAAGGCGTAGTTCTTTCACTAGTGCTCAGGGTGTAAGCTGAGCTAGAGGGAGTACAATAACTTGGTTGAACTGCAGGGCACATCATGGGTGTCGACGCGGATCCACTCATGGGTGGGAGGGGAACAGTAGGGTATGGTTGTTGATAAGGGGAAGGAGGGTAATAAGGGGGTCCTCCATACACTGGTGGATGTTGGGGTGTACCGTACATAGGTGGTGGTTGGATGTACGGATTGTGGTGTGTTGTGGTACCAATCAATCCATCTGCTAAGTGAGACATCCTAGGTTTGTCCTAGCCAAATGGTACGGGTCTCGGGGTGTCAGGTAGTACTATGTATAAGTATCATGACTGTGAATAAATGAGGTCGTATTGTTGAGCCATGCTGATGGATTCCTCTTCACTTTAGGGGAAGGTAGAGGCCACATCTTTGGCAATGAGAGGGATGAGTGATCTGAGAAACCAATCGAGGCATTGTTGTTTGGTGGTTTCTACTTTGCATAAACCACGTCACCGACGCCATTCATGAATGTCATCGGCGATATGTGTGGCTAAGGTTTTTTTAAACTTGGAGAGAAGTTCTAGACCATTGTCATGGGGAATTGGTAGTTGAAAGAAGGTCAAAACAAATTTGGCTAGTGATTCAAAAGTTACATGGGACCCTGATTTTTCATCTACATACCACTTGGCAGATGGGATTGTGACTATGTGTTGAAATAACCTTAATCGAACGGAGACGTACATAATGTTGTTTGAAGAGCACCATAGGTGAAAGGCCATGACATGGTTGGTAGGATCTTCTCTTGCCTTTCCTTCAAACTTGGAAATGTCTAAAGGTAGTTTGGTAGGCATTGCAGGCCATGTGGGGTCATGCAATATAGGATCATTTGTGAGCTTGCTCGGATCCAATATGTTGAGGGAGGCCAAATATAGCATCTGGAGTGGCGGTGGAGGACTAGTTCCGGCCATGGTGTGAGTGGTTTTTGTACCTGACCCGTGAGGGGGGTTAGGTGGAGTTGTGCTTCCCCTTTGGGAAGAATTTTTCCCCCCACTTCCTTGTAAAGGAGATCTATTGGAGGGTTGACCTTGAGAAGTGGAACCAATCAATGTTGATCCCAATATAGTAGCACTCACAGGGGTGTGTGAGGGTTGGGTCGATGAGTTGGCGAGACTAGGAAATCCTCCTAGAAGACGAGGGAGGTTCTGCAAGTGTCTGGAATGATGGGGATTATGTGGCTCCCCTATGATGTCTGACTAGCAAAATGAATGTGTGCGAATGGTGATGAGAGTAATAAAACGAACAAGATTTTTTGTATAATTTTGAACCTTCACAATATATCTCACAATCGTATGTAATCACAAGAGCGTCATACATAAATCAATTTGAAAATAAGAATACATGTGGGTAGGTGGATTTTGTCTGTGTGGGAGAACAAAGAAAACAAATGCTCGTGTCCTAAAAAGACGTAACATCCTTCCTCTCAAATAGAACTGGACCTTCCAATAGCACTCAACAATGGGGTCTGAAGCCATTGGAAGAGGAACTAGTGAAGGATGAAACAATCATTTATAATGAGGGGTAGAGGGTGCATATCTCGAAAGAGCTGGTGATATTTCCCAATAGCCACAAAAAATCCGATCAAGGTGCAATTGCAGCCCACAATTTCCACCTAGGTAGATGTCCTAAAATTTGGCCACTAGGTACCTCGATCAAAGTGCGGCATTTATATTTTCGGCCTCATAAATGGGTCACGGGATGGATCATATCCAAGAGGTGGGTGCCTCAAAGGGGGATGCATAGAACAACCAGACCTCAGCCTTCTACCCTTCACGGGTATCTCCCTGCCTTATGGTGTTAGGAACACTTGACTTAGAGAATTTAAAGTTCCCTATTTGTCAACTTCTACTGTTTGAAGATGTGAGAACCAGATAATGGGGAGTTATTTGGATTCCTATCCCTAAGATCCTACCTAGACTAAAAATTTCTTTTGGCACCTCCTATGAAGGAAAACTTAGTGATTTTTTAGAAAAAATTTAGATGTGGTTGTTTGAGAGATTGGGGGTGTGAACCAATATCGTTTGAATTAAGTGGGAGTGGATAATTCCTTCAAGAAAAAGTGGGACGTTTCAGAATTCATTTGGAGGAAACCTACTTCAACCTCCACAATTCGAGATGCAATTATGTGAGTGAGTAGTGACTTTGTGTGAGAAAGTGATAAAATGTGCCAAATTTTTAATAAGTTAGGTGTCACCTTGCAACATGTGGACTTCATGTGGTCCTTACAAATCTTGATTACCTATCTTACTAGATGTCATTGGTACAACCTTGCAGAATTTTAAAGTCTCTAAAGAACTAGCATGTGGACATGTGGGTCCTTACCAATCCTTAAAACTCCCTAGTGTGATGTAATCTAAGAAATCTTTTTAAAAGACTATCCTAGATTGAAAGCATGTGGGCATGTATGGGCCCGTTACAATAATCTTTAAACTCCCCTAGTGATGTAATCTAAGAAAGTAGCTTCAAACTATCCTATCTTTGCAACATGTGGGCATGTTTGGGCCCTTACAAATTTAATATGTTTTGAAAAGAAACTAAAAGGGGGGAATAGGGGGGATTTGTCCTCTCCTAAAGATTTTTTTTTTAATGGAGATGAAATCTTCCCTCAATCATTTTTCTGATTCTCAAGATCGCTCTATGGTGCAAGAGAAGAGCATACTCAATGATTAAATTTTGATTTATGGTCCCAATGCAAGTGTTTATATATGTGTTAGTGAAATGATTCCAACTTAATTTTTACAATCAAAACAAGCCATCCATGTGGAAACTCAAATCAAAAAGAGGAAAAAATATGGTTTTTAACCCCCTAAGTGCCTATGTTTTGACTAACCCTTCATGTGGAGAGGGAATCTAAGTGTGGTGCATATTAGAAATTGCATAGAATCATTATTTAGAAGGCCAGGGGCCTTCCAAACATCACAAAAAACTCTCACAATGTTGGATTTATGGACAGATGCACGGGTCACAGAGACGACAGAGGTGCATGTGGCGCCAATGCACAAAGAAATAATGACTTGTTGGTGCATGTGCACAGAATGCGCAGGAAAACACATTGTTGTTGATGCATGTGCTCGGAAGATGGGCCTATGGGCTAAAAAACCTATGCACATTCTGATACGCGGTCGGGAAGAAAATTTTGAATGAAATTCTCTTATTCTATCTCTGAATTTAGCTTTTTGCAGGTAGGACTGGACTGATTATGATCCCTGCAAGGTAGATAGATAAAAAAAATAAGTTCTCAAACAACCCAAATAGGGAGGAAATTGATACCTTATCCCCAGTATGGTCGCCAATCTGTTATATCATTTTCACCACTTGGATGAGAAAAAGAGGGACACCTACAAGTGCAGTTGGGTTAGATGAATAGAATAGAAGTTAGTGCAAGAGTTAGACACATCAAGCATAAGAGATAAATAAATAACTAAGCTAATAACAACTAAAGAAACAAAACTAAAGTGCATAAGGAAATTAGAACCAAAATCAACCAAACAATTGACCAATATTCATGCCACCAATGGATAGATTGTATTAGTGGGTAAACACCAAAGATAAAGGGAGACTTATGGGTCCCCTCTTCCTCCAAGGGAGGGCTCGTGAATCCCCTATGTGAGAGCTCTTCTTACAAATGGCAAACTAAAAAAGGAAATGGTGAAGAAATCCAAATCTCATTCCCTCAAGAGGTGAGGAGAATAGCTCAATGAAATGATGCTAGTATACTTCAAGAAGAAAAGAGGTTCCTTGTAGGAGAATAGAGGCATCATAACAATAAAAATAGATTCTTAAATTCATAGTGCACCCATGGCCTCCTTTTATATCAAATATTTGAGGCATTATCCAACCAGTATTTAGTGTAAACAAGGGGCCCTTTAGGGAACCTTTAGGTCTTTGACCAGCCCCCCACTCAGATTATGTTCGGATTTGAGGGTCAAATTGACTTGGGAGATGAACCAGAAGTGGGTGGGAGGCCAACCAGAATCACAAATGCATCATTCTCAAGTGTGCGTGGATATTTGCGTACACATTCACGCATTGGGTGCATGTGCATTTTTCCTGCATTTTTGACTGGCGCACATGCACGTGCATCCTTTATTTGTTGAGTGCATGTTGATTTTATAACCAGTTGTATAGTTTGTACCCTTTGGAAATTCATTTTTTGGGCCATGAATGAACTAATAGGTGTTTGGAGATGTTGGATTCCTGTGACCATTTGTGGACAAAATTTTAGTGATAACACTTGTCTTTCTCTTGAATTAGAGAATCACGAAAGAACTCAAGAGAGGATTTTTTATAAGCACTCCCTAGAGCTTCTCTAGTGGCATAAAAGGTAGATAAAATAACAGAATATGCACTAGCAAGCTTAGAAAGAATAGTATATATGCATCGATCTTCCTTCAGATCTAGTTTTCATTTTATACATAAAATTATAAGTGTTTTGAACTTAGATAAGCAGTATTAAATGCAAGGATAATCATTTGGACTTAATATCGTTAACTAATTTTCCAACTGGCGAGCTCGAATAATATTGTGTTTACAAACACAGCTTCAAGATTTTCCCAATCTTTATCCGGGCTCTCAATTTTTTGAAGGTGAAACCTTAAATCATGAGAGATGGACATTATGATTAGTCCACGAGATTTGTCATTCCTATTAATCCATTTGGCATACTTGTCATCATCAGTGGATTCTTATTATTTTTCCAAGATAATCCTATGCATTCCTTTACTTCTTAACAATCCTCCATATGGGATTTCCATTGGAAGTAGTTGGTATTGGTAATCAAAATATCACTTCAAAAACCATATTAAATATGTATAAAAATATGGAACTAATGGTTTGGATGGAAGGATCTCTAAAAAATAGATTGTTTAAAAAAATGACACTGAAAACGGACTTCGGATGTGAAAGTTATGCCATTTTGAAAAAAGGCATAAACGGTAACCAAAGAGCCACGTGGCAAGTAGAAGTTGGTTCACGTGGTGATGCTCCTCATAATTGTGCCTATAAACTCACTTTTAAATAAGCTACTTATGAAGTGACCCACTTTTATAAAATAAGTGGGAATCACTTTTACAATTAATTTACTTTGTAAATGAAAGTTGTATGCAAAATAACTTAAAATAAAATAAAGTTATTTAATAGTTATTCACTTTTATAATTTAAGTGAAATGCACTTTACAATGAATGCATAAACTTTTTCAAAAAGAGTAACAAAAATGAGACTTAAACTCAAGACCTCTTACTAAGTAAAGTAACTTTTAACCAAGTGAGCTAGTGCAAAACATATTATATCGTTTAGAATGAGGGTTGTCGTTGTTGTTGTTGTTGTTGTTGTTGAAGATGGCCTTAAAGAGCGTGCTCATTAAAAACTCTTTTTACACAAGAAAAAAATTGCGCTTCTATATGACAACAAGAGTTAGATATTTGTTAGCTTACCTGGAAAATGAAAGTTTCCCCTCTTTTTTTGATTTACTGAGATCGCACAGAGTGCACGACAAAGAGAATATGTAGATAGAAAAACCTTTTCTAATATGTTTCTGGTTTTCCAAGATCGCATGGGGCATAGGGAAAAGATCATACACAGATCGAAAAGAGTAGCAACTTGGAAATAAAAAACTGAAAACTGAAATAAAAAAATGAAATATTATCTCTGCAAAAATTTAAAAGGGCGTATTCGATATTTATACCTCTGGATCTAATTGAAATGGTCGTATCTTGGGAAAACAAAAACCTTTTCAAGTGAAACTAAAAACATTCCTAACTAAAATGAGTGCTCCAAAAGTAATGGAGTAGTCCTCTCAACCCAAAAATGTATGGAAATAGATGAAACTAGAGATGAGGTAACACAACTTCACAATCTCGATCTACAATAGGAGGGGGTCTTCACATGCACTCAAATACCATGTTCGACAACATAGGTATTGTAATATAGCACGAAAACCTTCATTAACCACTCACACAACTAGATCAAAGATAAACACACCGATGTTTTGACGTGGTAAAACCCCTACAGGGAAACATCCACAACCCTAGCCAACGTGGCCACTTGGAGAAATTTATTAATGCAAAAGAAAAATATTACAAAGAGATTTACAAAATAATTTCTCACAATCAATCATCAACAAATGACCCTATGTTCTCTTTAAATAGATATCATGGACCAATCTAGTGTTAATATAGGGATCAATGTAATTGTTAAGATCATGGATAATATGAACTGTTGGATCACTCTATGTCGGGAACATATCATAACGATCAGATTTGCTAACTATAAATGCATACTAATGCATACTAAAGAAACACACATTTACCTAATGAAAAATTAGACCAATTTGATATTAAATAACTTCTAAGTGTCTAAATATTCTAACATCAAAAAGTGATAGGCCCTAGAATAACAACAACAATGTTGCACTCATGAGCTTAGTACTTAAATTGTAAAGCCAAGGTCCGTACAAACTTGAGAGGTATTATGCATTATGTCTGCAAACCCCACACATGCATCTATCTACAAGGAGATATTATCTTGTCCAAGGACCACTTCAATTTCTTTAGTAAGGGAGAGTAAAAACCAACAACTACTTAATGAATCATAAAGACAAAACATGAAGTTTAAGTTCTAGGACGATTGTAAATTAATTAAAGTAAAATACTATAAAATAGAATTTAGAGAACCGAGCAACTCAATGACCATTCCCTACTTATCATGTTATTGGAACGTTGGGGTACATTCTGCAAAGAACAAAGTGTAAAGCTACAGATCCGGGTGATCTTATATGAGTTCTTGGATCAAAATTAGAAGACAATTATGCCAAGGAATCAAATTGCAATTATCTAAGTGATTTGAAGCAAAGTAAACCCTTCTCAAATCTATTCTATAGTAGAAACTAAATTGAAGCAAAAGAAATATAACCCCTTATGAAGTGAAAATGAAATGATTCATGGTCCAATACACTCCTTTTGATGTTTACAAATGATTAAACTCAAATGAAGAAAAGTTGGAAATAGTGTTATAGGAACTGTGTGCTTCTAGAGGAAATTCTACATGCATACAAAATTTGCTACAGGAAATGTAGAGGAAATTCATAAATCAACAAAAGAAATGTATAGTTCCATGTTGATCATGTATTGTAGGTAAAATATATAGATTAGAGCTAAATTCAAAGTGTTCATGGTATGAAAATAAGTAAACACACCATTATATACTACTTATAAAATCACTAGAGGAAATATACTAACTATGCATCATCTAATGTATAAACAAGGAATACGACAAATGATAGCAGTAAAGTAAATAAAAGGTACAATAGGTCCTCAGAGAAACCCTGGGTGGGCCCTATTGAAGGTTCCTACAAGGAACCTAAAAACAACTAATAACAACCAACTGAAGAATGAAACCTTTTCATTATTATAAAATTCAATAACAGAGTTACAAAATGGAAACGATCCAAGTTCTCAACACTTCTCCAATAGTTTTTGAATGATTAAAAAATTAACTAACTCCTTCACGGATAATTCCTAAGCTCTTCTTATAGTAGAAATTTCAATCATTTTGGCCCTTCAATCACTCCTTGATTAAAGGGATATCATCCCCTGTATCCCTAAAATTAAGGTCCTTGGTTCTAGGAACTAGTTCCCTTGACAAATTTTGTTCCCTAGATCAATGGTTCGCATGGATGAGCTAGATAGGGTGTCTTGAATATCTTGTAAGCTTTTTAAATAAGGTGAGGGGAAAGATCCCTCTTTTTCCTCAAGTGCACTAGAGTAGAATTCCTCATGTGGCTCGACCTGCTAGATTTAGTCTTGCAGACACATACATTTATCATGAAATCAAGCATAAATAATCAAACACAACTCTTATAATTAACCAAGCTCAATTCATTCACCATTTAAGTGAAAAAACCATACTTTCATATTGATTGTGGTAAAAAAGTGAGTTTGTTAAGTATAAGGGTAGGTAAAAAAGAGTCGTGGATGGGCCTCATGGTCTACAATGTATAGTCCCATCAACCACCCACTCTCACCCCTCTAGATAAAGTCCTTGGACTAGCTAGACTACAATCAATGATGGTGCATTTTTGTCCCTCAAAAGAAACTCTTAAATGTATATGTATCATGCTAGACACTAAAAGGAAGTTTTTTCCTGAAACCAAAAAAAAAAAAATATCATTCAGCCCAATAACATCACTTGAATGAATTTGGATTGAAATGGAGCCAAATAATCTCACAAGGTATGTGGCATCATCACCAAGCTCCATAGCCATGGATCCCTCTTACTCATGAATTGTATTGAATAGAGACCTATCATATGTCATGTGTCTTGAAGCCAACAATGGACACGGTGTTAAAAGATAAACAAGAAGTCGTTGAAAAGGTAGTCTCAAACTAAGAGGACATATCCTCTACACCTACTACAACCTACTTCACACCTTTTCCCTTCTTCGTCAATGGACATTGTCCTACATAAGACCCCATCTCATGACATTGAAAGCACATAACCTTACTTAGGTCCTTCTTTCGTGTATATGTCTCATACTTCCTCTTGAAGCCCTTCTTTTTACCCTTCTTCAACTTCCCAACAAGACTGATAGCATATACTTCCACTTGTTTCTTTGAACAAGACTACAATCTTATGTATTCCTACACAAGATCAACCCAAAGCTTTGGGAAATATAGTATGTTCTCCTGAGAACAAATACCCTAAAAAAAAGGTGTCTAGGAATGAGAAATCCCCTTAAGGGAAATGGACACTAGCGCTTGATCCTCCACCTTTGTTCCAATGGCAGCCATTTGATCCTTTAATTCACTAATCCTAGTCAAGTAGCTAAATGTAATATCTATCTTGCCCATGTGAATCGTTGAGATCTAGTTTTGCAAGAGCATATTGTTAGCGATAATTCTTGTCATGGGCTCGAGAGCATTCGGGTCTGCAAGTTGCATGAAATAATCAAGCGCAGGACAGGAGAATCCCTGTTTTTCCAAGTAGCAGGTCAAGCGAGCGGGCAAAGTGTCATCGGCAACATCCAAGGTATTTTTTTGCGAAACAGATCAACGGTCGGCGGATAATTGCACTCAGTTGAGTCACGCCAAGTTTAGTGCAAAAGTTGTTAAAGGGGTGAACGGTTAGAAGTCTCCGTGGAGAACTCGCGAAGTAATGAGGGTCGTTTATTGCGATCATTTGATGTGGAGGTTCATTTCTTGAACTCAGGGTTCATGAGTTCGGAGGGCGGACCATATCCTTTGGTCGCGCGAGATCGCGAGTCGCGAGAATTATGGAAAAGAAAAGAGCCATCACCTCTCGGGATTTCGCGGAGAGAGAGTGCCAAGGTTTGACACTCCAACTCGCGAGGTCGCGAGTTGCGAGAGGCGCTAGCACTTAAGCCTTAGCCGATGGTTACATGTGGAGGGAACCAATAGTAAAAAGAGCTATACAGCATTGCCGAGAAGATCTCAGTCGTCCATCTGAAGCGGACACCTGGCGCGCGATTGGGCCCCTCGCCTCCTCGCCCTTCGTGACTTTGAAGAATGAGGACCAGCCTCCTCCCAGCTGCGAGACGCAAAGTGCCGAGAGAATCTGGGACTCGGGCCCACAATATTATCGAGAAGATCTCAGTCGTCCATCTGAAGCGGACACCTGGCGCATGATTGGGCCCCTCGCCTCCTCGCCCTTCGTGACTTTGAAGAACGAGGACCAGCCTCCTCCCAGCTGCGAGACGTGAAGTGCCGAGAGAATCTCGGACTCGGGCCCACAGTCTTGTCGAGAAGATCTCAGCCGCCCATCTATAAGGGACACCTGGCAGCGAGTAGAACCATCTCGGCGCTTTTCCCATCGCGACTCCAACACGCAAAAAGCAACTCCGTTATTTTCCGAGGTGCGAGGTGCCGGGAGAATCTCGGGCCCAGGCCCACGGCATAGCCAGGAGAAGTAAGAACCGTCAGATCTAGAAGGACACACGGTGCCAGATTAAGCCTTCTCGGCATATTTCTCATCGCGATTTCAATCAGCAAAGGTTAACCCTTTCATATTCGCGAGCGCCGAAAGCATATGGTCATAGCCCATGGTCACTTGGGGAGAGGAAGGGGTTACAAAAAGAAGGCCCGAGGTGCCGAGTTCAGTTGCAGAGGGGATCATCGCAACCTCCAGGTGTGGGTGGTTGAGACTTCCTCTCATTCATTAAGTGAGGGAATGGAGGTTCTGGCAAGTCGTCTGCCCAAGGAGGTCCTGTGTATCGATTTTCCCAGAGAAGCCATGCTGAAGTCCTCGACTCAACAGAAAAGTCTGCACACGCTAGCCCAGCACTTAATGGCTCAGCTACTCTCCTTACAAGATCCATGCTTAGTTAAGATGGCACTTAAAAGAAGACATCAGTACGAGTTTGACTGAAGGGACACCCGGCTTTGAGTGACTGTACATGCCTCTGTGAGGTGAATTTTCCTGAGTATATAGACTCAGTTTTTGTATTTTGTAAGTATCGATGGTTGAGCAGCGCTCCCGGTTGTAAATTTTTAATGAAGCACTATTACTCTGGTTATGTATGAACTTTTGAGACTTCTTTTCTTATGAATTCCAATTCCTTTTATGTCTTTGTTACACTATGTTAGAGAAACTCGGAATTGGAGGATCCAGTCAAGATGTGGTTATTATAGGATGATGTTGTGATGGATCACTGTAATAGTTACGCTGTCTCTAATCAGTTCATGTGATTTTCCCAAGTCTAAGTGACTTGGAATTGGAGGATCCATTCAAGTCCACCTTCAGTTTCTTGAGGCCCTTAACCAAGCGGATCTTGCATTCAGAGTCCTTCTTCTACAAACTGCTGAAAGCCTGTTGCCCAAAGCTGTTTGTTCACCTTTCTTGATAAGTCTTCCATTTGCTCATCTTTTAATCAACCCACTGGTTGAAGTTAGATCAAGACCTCCTTTGTCCCATACATGCTAGACCCAGTCCCTAAGTTAGAGTGATATCTCCTCGAGCCTTTATCTCCATTTGATCATCCCTTTAAAAAAAACAATCGTGACATTAACACTGATGGGTGTCGGGCTCTGCTCCTGCCAGCAATCCAGGAGTGACTTCCGATGCTAACATTTCTGGCACCGTTGTCGGGGACGAAGTTGAATATTTTCCCCAAGATTGAATGACAATGATCAACTGATTCTAAAGGTGCATCAGATATCAGAATTATCAAGATTGCTACTGTGCACCTGGAGACTCCATTGTGACGACTCCGCTGGGGAGAACCTGCTCTATTAATTGTGGCTTTCAAAGGCAGACACACACGTTCTCATCCACAGCTGCCTCTAGCTACACTTGAAGCTGACCCAAAGGTGATTTACAAAAAAGGAAAGGCCTCTAAAGGAGAATCTTCCACCGCTGAACCAGGTAATCCGATGTCTCCTTCTGTAGGAACTCCTTTTTCTTCTCCTCGGCCCCTTAGCAGACTGTTTTCTGAAGTTTCCCGCTTCTTAAATTTTGGGCGTGTTCCTGCTGAGTTTTCAACTCTCGGTATGGGATTGGAAGGAGAAACCCTTGTCACTCCCTTCTCCTCTGAAGCTATACCTTGGCATAGATTTAGGACTACAGAAGATTTTCCCACTCTTGCACAAAGAGGAGCACCTGTGGACTTGAGCTCTTTAGCCTTCTCCTTAAATCCTCTCTTGTTTCCCACTCCACTTCGGCACTCATTCCCAGTAGCCCCTTCATGAACTCCTTCTCCTCCGAGTTCTCCTCCACCTAATATTCCTATGGCTGGTGCTAATCCCCCTCTAAATAGAATGGATGCCATAGTCCCTGCCAGATATGCTCCCTTAGTTCTTCCCCATCCTATGAATCCTCTCCCTGCTGAGGATTACTCGAAATACATGCCCAAGTTCACTGGGGAAGGAGACATAACTGTTGAAGAGCACCTGGATGCTTTCTACAGTGATGCAGACAGCCTTAATATTGAAAATGAAGATGTCTGTATGAGAGTCTTCGTCCAGAGCCTGGATGGCGAGGTGAGGAAGTGGTTTAGAGGATTGGCTCCAGGTTCTATTGCTGGGATTGAAGCTCTAGATAGTGATTTCCTGAGATAGTGGGGAGATAGGAAGGATTTTATGTATTACATGACAGAGTTCGGGTCTTTGAAGAATATGGAAGGAGAGTCTGTCTCTGATTTCTCCAAAAGATTTAATAAAATGTATAACAAAATCCCTGCCGAGATAAATCCTTCAGAAGCCTCAGCTAAGTTTTTGTATGCTAGCGCGTTCGGCCCTGATTTCTGCCTTTTGTTGAGAGAAAGAAGAGCCCCCTCCTTAGCTCAAATGCAATATGCGGCCATAGAGGTGGAATCCAATGTGTTAGCAGCTGACAGACTGAGGAACAAGACTGACGCAGACAGAAGAAAGGGAAAGTCCGAAGCCTCGACTCCCGGCCCATCATTGGTGCCTCACCCTCAGGTGGATGAACTAACCAAGGTGGTGAAGTCTCTATCTATAGAGATGGAGAGAATGAAGGTCAAGGCGAGGCAATCATACAAGGGCCCTCAGAATGCCGAAAACAAAGGAGGTTTCAGGAGGCCGAACAATTTTACTCCCCCGAATGTGCAAAGAGAGAGGGGAAGAGACAGAGAAGACCAGAAAATTCAGGCCCCTTTCCAARACAATTTTGTGRCYGAGGGGGAAGAAGGGGAAACAGATGAGCCCGATCATGAAATCCATTGCTTCGGAGACACTCCTCCTTTTCCTCATCTCACTCAATCAGCCTACGAGGAGTCTCTCATGGACAGTCAGCTGAATGAACTAAGCAAGGGGGACAAGGCCAGTGGCGGCCGAGGCATGTATAACCTGAGGTCCGACAAAAAGACAGTAGCACTTGATATTCTTGAGCAGACCACTGGAACAGAGAAACCTGCTAACGAAGTAGCAGATGGTCACAGAGGTAAGAAGGCTCAACCCCTCTCTCCCATTGTCCACAATCATGCCCCTGAAATAAGAGAGATTCCAAAGCTTGTGTCTTCTTTTAATTTTGAGCACGAGATTCAAAAGATCAGAATCCCTGTGCCCCTCACCGAGCTAATTAAACATGGAGAATTTAAAAAACGCTTCTCTGAGCTTTTACAGTCTGAAGCCTCATGCCTTCCCACTGACTCCATAAACCTCCAAGATGAAAATCCAGCAGTTGTCCTAGGTCCCATGGTGGAAGATAGAGATGATTCATCCCCTCCCTTCTACACATCCCTAAACATACATGATAATGTGTTGCACAATTGCTTGATGGATTCAGGGGCTTCTCACAACCTCATGCCCAAAACTGTTATGGAAGAGTTAGGACTAGAAGTCACCCGAGCCTATCATGACCTCAATTCTTTTGACTCCAGGAGAGTTCAGTGTCTTGGAGTTATTAAATACCTGGTCGTAACCTTGTTTCAACTGCCCATGAAAAGTGTGGTCATGGATATCGTGGTAGATGATGTCCCCCCCAAGTTCGGTATGCTACTGTCAAGATCTTGGATAAAAATACTGGGGGAAACCTTGCAGATGGACCTCACATATGCTACTATCCCAGTGTTCAGAGGAGAGCATAGAAGACTATATCGGGAAGCCCAACTGGCCTACATAATCAGTGATGAAGCTAACCCCACCAATCATCCCATATTTTACTTAGACACTGATTTAGGCTCCAGTTTACTATAGCTCACCCATGCCCCCGAGCCTCCTCTGAAACTCAAAAATCAGCCCACCATCTTCCCTAAGCCTCCTCCCTCCATCACCCCCCTCTGGAAAATGTTCTTTGATGGAGTCTCTTCCAGGGAAGGCACTAGAGCTGGGGTGGTTTTTGTGTCACCTGCTCAGGAAACCATATCTTTGTCATACAAATTAGAATTTGAGGCTACCAACAATGTGGCAGAGTACGAGGCTCTTGTCATGGGATTAAGAGCTACGAGGGAAATGGGAATTCAAGAAGTAGCAGTGTTCGGCGATGCAGAGTTGGTAGTCCAACAAGTCAGAAACACTTATCAGGCTAAGCATCCCCGACTTAGAAGCTACAGAAATGAGGTATGGGATCTTGTTGACAGTTTCTTCTCAGCTTTTAACATTTCTTTCATCCCAAGAGAGAAGAACACAGTGGCAGATTCCTTGGCTGCATCAGCAAGTAATTTTAAAGTACCCTTGCCCCCTAAATTTAGATATGATGTAGAAGTAAAATACAGGCCCTCCATACCTGACAATGTCAAACATTGGAAGGTGTTTGAGGATGACCTCGAGATCAAGAAGTTCTTGGAGACTATCGAAGAATTTGCAGAAATGCATATCGACCAAGATTTTGTATCTGAGGAAGGGTCTGATAGGGGTAAGTTGCTGAGTAAAATAGCAAAGCATGACATTATTCAGTTGCCTAGCAATCACATTCTGAGAGGACTTGTCCCATTAGAGAGATTATTCGATGGGAATGATGTGGCAGTAAAGGGCAGAGTTTCAGGTGATGATGCTGACATAGCTAAGTGCAATATTGGCACACCGGGGGAGCCTAAGTTTGTCAAGCTGTCAAGGAGTTTGACCAAGGAGCATAGGTTTGAATATACCAAGCTGCTGAGAGAGTTTGCTGATGTGTTTGCATGGACCTACGAAGACCTCAAGACATTTGACACATCAGTCATTGAGCACAAGATCCCGCTAAAAGAAGAGGCTAAGCCATTCAAGCATAAGCTGAGGCAGATAAATCCCATGTTGCTACCTGTCATGGAGAAAGAAGTGAAGAAGTTGCTAGATTCCCAAATCATTGTCCCCTTGAGATATTCCGATTGGGTGGCCAATTTGGTCCTGATAAGAAAGAAAAGTGGGGAAATCAGACTCTGTTTTGATTTCAAGAACCTGAACAGGAGCTCAAGGAAAGATAATTATCCCCTACCCAACATGGAACACATATTGCAGAAGGTCACTGGTGCATCTAGAATATCCATGATCGATGGATTTTCTGGCTACAATCAGATATCATTCATGCCTGAGGACAGGGAAAAAATGGCCTTCACCACTCCTTGGGGCACATTCATGTATGCCAAAATGCCTTTCGGACTGATGAATGCAGGAGAAACATTTCAGCGGGCCATGGACATAGCCTTCATCGGGGAGAAGGACCAGTTTGTGGTAATATATCTGGATGACATCACCGTCTTCTCCAGAACAGACAAGGAGCACTGCTGCCACTTGAAGAGGGTTTTCCTAAAGTGTCGAAGGTTCGGCCTATCTTTAAACCCCAAGAAATATTTGTTCGCCATGAATAAAGGGAAGCTATTAGGCCATATAGTGTCAGCAGAGGGAGTAAGGATTGACCCTAGAAGGGTAGAAGCACTTCAGACCCTGTCACTTCCCAAATCTAAGAAGGAAGTTCAGGCCTTTTTGGGGAAGATAAATTTTCTGAGGAGATTTATCTCTAATTTTGCTGAGTTGGTAAAACACATCACAGCCATGCTCAGGAAGGGAAATGAAATGAAATGGACTACTGAACCCAGGGAATCGTTTTCCCAAATAAAGAGAGCGCTAACTGAGGCACCTGTGCTAATCAGCCCTGATTATTCTAAAGACTTCCTGATTTTTTTATTTTGCTTCTTGTGATATAGTAGCAGCAATCTTGTTGCAGAAAAATGAGCAAGGGAAAGAGCAACCTATTGCCTTCTACAACAAGGCATTGCGAGATGCAGAACTCCGGTACGAGATCATGGAGAAGCAGGCCTATGCCCTAGTGAAATCTCTCAAAGCTTTCAGAGTCTATGTCTTGCACTCAAAAGTCACTGCATACATTCCTTCAGCCTCTGTGAAGGACATTCTTATACAGCCTGACATAGACGGAAGAAGGGGTAAGTGGATCGCCAAGATCCTAGAGTTTGATCAGGAAATCAAGCCCACCAAGTTGATAAAGGGGCAGGGTTTGGATAAGTTGATGGTTGAATCCAATTGCAAATCCTTAGGGATTAGTTTCATCAATGAGCAAGCTGAGTCATTCAACCAGAATTTTCAGGATGCCTTGTCTCTAGCAACATGCTCCTGGTACAAGGATATCTTGTATTTTCTGCAAGAATTGAGGCCTCCTGATGGAATGGAAAAGAGCAAGGCGAGAGCTTTAAAGCTCAAGGCAGTCAGATATTTCCTCATTGACCAAGCCTTGTACTGGAAAGACCCTTCAGGGGTATTTCTAAGGTGCCTAGACCCACAAGAAGCCCAGCAGGTTATTTTTTATTTTCACAGTGGCCTTTGTGGGGGTCATTATTTTTGGAATACCACAGCCCATAAGATCCTTCGAGCTAGGTATTACTGGCCCACTTTATTCCCTGATGTCTGTAGAGAAATCAGAGTTTGCATCAAATGCCAGAAGTTCTCAGGTAAGCAGTAGCTCAAATCTCTGCCATTAAAGCCTATAGTGGTTTCAGCACCCTTTCAGCAGTGGGGATTTCACTTCATTGGAGAGATTCATCCTCCCTCAAGTGGTCATCACAGATGGATCCTGACTGCAACAGATTATTTCACCAAGTGGATAGAAGTTGTCCCCACCAGAAGCACATCACACAAAGTAATTATCAGCTTCCTGGAGGATATCATAACCTGATTTGGTTGTCCCAGCACGATCGTCACCGACAATGCTGCTTCTTTCAAATCTGAACCTCTAATTAAGTTCTGTGAGCAGTTCCAGATCTCGCTAATTCACTCCACCCCCTACTATCCCCAGGGAAATGGTTTAGCAGAATCTTCTAACAAAATCCTGATAAAGATCATCAAAAGATTGTTAGAGGATAACAAAAGAGCCTGGGATTCAAAGTTAAAATTTTCTCTGTGGGACGATCGTGTCACAAGGAAGAAGTCTCTGGGCACATCGCCGTTTCAACTAGTCTATGGAGACGAGGCGGTTTTCCCTACTCATCTCGCCTTACCTGTGGCGAAGTTCTTTCAAGACTACAAGGGAGAACCAGATCATATGATCAGAAGAATCCATCAGATAGTGGAAGCGCAGCAGATCAGAGAACAAGTGAGGGACGCAGCTTACAGTCATTAGCAGAAGATCAAACAGGCTTTTGAAAGAAAGGTCAGGAAGAAGGAGTTTGAGATCGGGGACTTGGTATTTAAGTGGGACGCACCCAGACAGGATAAAGGCAAGCACAGCAAGTTCGACACCCTCTGGATTGGCCCCTTCAAAATCTCTGAGGTTTTCTCCAACAACACATATGGGTTGCAGGATCTGGAGGGTGAAAAGGTTTTCAACAGCCCAGTGAATGGGCATTTCCTGAAAAAATGTTTTATTTGAGCCTTAGACGGCTCCTCTGTTTGTAAATATTGTCTTTTAGTTCTTTGTTTCGTTTATTTTTGTATGTTTTCGGCCTAATAAGTAACTCCATAGCCCAATAGCAAGGCACTGAAGCTGCAGAAGGAGTTCTTAGAGCATCACAGGGACGACTCTATCCCCTATGGAGACTAATGTTAGTGATAATTCTTGTCATGGGCTCGAGAGAATTCGAGTCTGCAAGTTGCATGAAATAATCAAGCGCAGCACAGGAGAATCCATGTTTTTCCAAGTAGCAGGTCAAGCGAGTGGGCAAAGTGTCGTCGGCAGCATCCAAGGTCTTTTTTTGCGAAACAGATCAACGGTCGGCGGATAATTTCACTCAGCCGAGTCACGCCAAGTTTAGCGCAGAAGTTGTTAAAGGGGTGAACGGTCAGAAGTTTCCGTGGAGAACTCGCGAAGTAACGAGGGTCGTTGATCACGATCAGTTGATGCGGAGGTTCATTTCTTGAACTCGGGGTTCGTGAGTTCAGAGATTGGACCATATCCTTTGGTCGCGCGAGATCGCGAGTCGCGAGAATTATGGAAAATAAAAGAGCCATCGCCTCTCGGGATTTCGCGGAGAGAGAGTGCCAAGGTTCGACACTCCAACTCGCCTTAAGCCTTAGCCGACGGTTACGTGTGGAGGGAACCAACAGTAAAAAGATCTATACAGCATTTCCGAGAAGATCTCAGCCGTCCATTTGAAGCAGACACCTGGCGCGCGATTGGGCCCCTCGCCTCCTCGCCCTTCGTGACTTTGAAGAACGAGGACCAGCTTCCTCCCAGCCGCGAGACGCGAAGTGCCAAGAGAATCTCGGACTCGGGCCCACAGTCTTGTCAAGAAGACCTCAGCCATCCATCTGAAGCGGACACCTAGCGCGCGATTGGGCCCCTCGCCTGCTCGCCCTTCATGACTTTGAAGAACGAGGACCAGCCTCCTCCCAGCCACGAGACGTGAAGTGCCGAGAGAATCTCGGACTCGGGCCCACAGTCTTGTCGAGAAGATCTCAGCCGTCCATCTAGAAGGGACACCTGGCAGCGAGTAGAGCCATCTCGACGCTTCGCCCATCGCGACTCCAACACGCAAAAAGCAGCTTCGTTATTTTCCGAGGTGCGAGGTGTCGGAAGAATCTCGGGCCCAGGCCCACGGCATCGCCAGGAGAAGTAAGAACCGTCAGATCTAGAAGGACATGCGATGCCATATTAAGCCTTCTCGGCATATCGCTCATCGCGATTTCAATCATCAAAGGTTATCCCTTTCATATTCGTGAGCGCCGAAAGCATATGGTCATAGCCCATGGTCACTTGGGGAGAGGAAGGGGTTGCAAAAAGAAGGCCCGAGGTGCCGAGTTCAGTTGCAGAGGGGATCATCGCGACCTCCAGGCGCGGGTGGTTGAGACTTCCTCTCATTCATTAAGTGAGGGAATGGAGGTTCTGGCAAGCCGTCTTCCCGAGGAGGTCCTGTGTATCGATTTTCTCAGAGAAGCCATGCCGGAGTCCTCGACTCAACAGAAAAGTCTGCGCACGCTAGCCCATCACTTAATGGCTCAGCTACTCTCCTTACAAGAGCCATGCTTAGTTAAGATGGCGCTTAAAAGAAGACATCAGTACGAGTTTGACTGAAGGGACACCCAGCTTTGAGTGACTGTACACGCCTCTGTGAGGTGAATTTTCCTGAGTATATAGACTCAGTTTTTGTATTTTGTAAGTATCGATGGTTGAGCAACGCTCCCGGTTGTAAATTTTTAATGAAGCACTGTTACTCTGGTTATGTATGAACTTTTGAGACTTCTTGTCTTATGAATGCCAATTCCTTTTACGTCTTTGTTACACTGTGTTAGAGCAACTCAGAATTGGAGGATCCAGTCGAGTTGTGGCTATTATAGGATGATGTTGTGATGGATCACTGTAATAGTTACGTTGTCTCTAATCAGTTCCTGTGATTTTCCCAACGCTGAGTGACTTGGAATTGGAGGATCCAGTCAAGTCCACCTTCAGTTTCTTGAGGCCCTGAACCAAGCGAATCTTGCATTCAGAGTCTTTCTTCTACAAACTGTTGAAAGCCTGTTGCCCAAAGTTGTTTGTTCACCTTTCTTGATAAGTCTTCCATTTGCTCATCTTTTAATCAACCCACTGGCTGAAGTTAGATCAAGACCTCCTTTGTCCCATACATGCTAGACCCAGTCCTTGAGTTAGAGTGATATCTCCTCAAGCCTTTATCTCCATTTGATCATCCCTTTAAAAAAAACAATCGTGACATTAAAACTGATGGGTGTCGGGCTCTGCTCCTGCCAGCAATCCAGGAGTGACTTCCGACGCTAACACATTTGTTGAGAAGCACAAAATTATGAAATAACTTAACCAAAGCATCAAACATGCTCTTACCTAAATTCATATTTGATATATGTGGGATCAAATGATCCTTCATGAAATAAAGAATGATTCTCTTCACCCTGGCTTCCTTCTTTTGATGAGTGGCCAGTTGTGTTGGATTGGTAGGTTCCGGAATTTCCTTCTCAACATGCTCCCAAAGAACAGCCTTCTCCATAATAATTCAAAGCTCGAGATTCCATGGAAAAAAAATGGAAGCTCCATCCAACCTGTCACACTCTCTTAGACCAAGAGGCACCTTACGCATCCTGAAAAGTCTCAAGTGGACAAAAATCAACAATATATAAAATAGAACCCTTTCTAGGGCACAATGTTTTTTAAAAATCAACCTAGGTTTTCACACCCAATGAACTTAGATAGGTTAAGTACATTTGCTAGGTAAAATACGACTAAAACGTAATCCCCCTCTTACTCAAGAGTGATCTCAGCCATAGCAAGCCCTGAAACCATGTGGAAGTTTCATGCACTTGGGAAATGAATGAAAAATTGAATTTCATCTTCTTCCCAAAAGGCTCCTTGGATATCATCCCTAGAATTTTCAGCCTTTAGGTCTACTATAAATTAGAATATAAAACAACAGTGGAAATATCACAATAATTCACTTCAAACGGCACCAAACTTTTGGCAATTCAAGGAGAAAAGATACCAAACTATGAGATAAGTTTCAACCCCTTCTAGGACAACTTATCAACCAATAATAAGATATGAAAATTCTCTTTTAAAGTAGTAATTACACCAATATAACAATAGTAAGATGAGTCTTTTATATTCTTCCTTAGATGTCAATCACTAAACAATTTTCCCTTTTAGTTATGTCCAATAAACAAGACATAAATCGTTTTAAATAGCAAAGCATAAAGAACATATGTAGATGAAATTCAAATATGAAAGTTACATCAGATGTGGATAGCTAGAAACTTCATATATAAGCTCAATATGATGTACAATTACATACCATATCCTTATTTCAAGGCTAGTAAAAAAACTCCAACTATCCAAAAATCTCTAGCTAAGGTAAATCATCAAATATTGGTTCAACGAAGAATATCCAAGTGCAAGAATATCTCCAACACAACCTCTAAGGAAAGACATCCTCATATTATCTTCTTCTTCACAAATCCATGATAGGGTTTTCTCTAAAACCCTAATCTCTAATATCCAAGGGATAAACCCTAACCTTAGAACTCCAAAATGCTCCAAGAAACCTTAGTGCCTCAAGAGCACGAGGACTTCACCTTGTTGACCAATATATTATCGCATTCATTCATAAATGGGGGTTTATAATTGTGAAAAATAAACTCAATATATTGTAGGTATTGGGGGTGGGGGTGTAGGGTATCTAGGGGTTTATATATATTGGAGGGTATAAAAATGGGTATCTAGTAAAAATAGGGTTTTCTTAATTGGAAAGACGTATTGGGAC
>JZKD02S1630561.1:67952-86453 GCA_000966675.3 Picea glauca
CATTTATGTCACTTCCTTTTAACATTAGGGCTGACCTGACACTATCTTATTTTGTAATTCTTTTCTTTAATTATCTTCATGGCCTACATGTACTTCCTTCTTCAATTCACTTTGTCATATTCAAAAATTTGTTTCTCCTCAACCATGATGATCCACGTGATGTGCCACCTACCAACGGAAACAACATGATGTATAATATCCATCCATGGTTTTTTTTTTTGCATGTACATTGTCCTTCGTGTCCAAATACCTTCATCAATCTTGCGGTCCAAAACCAATGACTAGGGTTGACATCAATGACAACAAGAAATCTTCCAACACAAAATGATATACAAACAAAACTATAGCAGAGAACACATAAGTACAGTGAAACCTGGAAATTGTATTAATGAACAAAATAACAGAGTACTGTAGAATAAAAACTAGCTAGAATGGTGGTAGCTTATGTTTGAAGAGAAAGAGATGTCGGCTACATGCATTCGATAAAATATATTACAAGAGGTACAAAGAGTGACGTTGTTGGCTACATCATGAAGGAATAATAATATGTCCTTTTACAAATGGTGGGGGGGGTTATATATATAGTACTTACAAATTCCCTTTCCATCAAAAGTCATATCGAGTTTCACTTATTTTAATATTACTATATGTTTTTATTTTCTTTATCTCAAGTTACAATACCATGTCTTACAAAAACCATGGGCTCATACCACCAATGGTAAAAACTTAATTAATAATCGTGTAAACATATTTTTACCATTTTATTATTGTTATTTATTTTATTTCTTTCCACCCTTCAAATACCATTGGTGTATACCATGGTTTATCAAAACCATGGGCTCAGAAATGTTGATTCAATGGAATAGGTAGATGGCCACCGATTTCCACCTACATTCATCCTCCCCTCCTTAGGAAGAAATGGTCCCCATTGTGTCAAGTTCCTGTAGGATATGGGGAAACTTTTGCTAAATATGAATCTTGGTGAGCCACTTGCCTTGTTGAAGAAGTTGTCTTGCTTTGAAAACCAACCTGATCTATTGTCACCAACCTAAAACTTGCGTGGAACTTGATGCTATTTGTGTTGTTTCTTGTATTTGGTATTATCCTTTCGAAGGATGTCAAGAACTAGTGTTGGAGGTGCTAGCTTCGTTCAAGAAATCCAATTCTTGATCTTCCTTGGTCTATGTGTGGTAGGACTATATTGGTGAAGATGCAGCAAGAAGGGCTACCTCAATGGGGGCTAATTGTTGGAACCCCAAGAACACCTGAAAAGGGTTGTGGCCAATAGAGATATGAAGGGCTATGTTATAGCTTTTCTTGACTTGGCAGTGTCAAAGAACCCTTGTAGATGAAGAAAAAACATCTTTTTCCTCCTCTACAATATCGTCGACCTTCTTTTGCTATATATAAAGGTCTTGGGCTGAGGCTGTAGTGGTCATACTGACCTTCTGTTCACCTTATGATCAAATCATGAAGAGGCTAAACTTTGTGGTCTAAGAGGTTACTTTGCAACACTTTTTTTCCAATTTCAATGAAGTGGTAGTAGTAGAAACTACCTCTGGTACCCTATAGAGCTGAACCCCCAGGGTAAAAATGACACTACAAAGTCGAGAATCATAAACAAAGTGATGTTTCCACATATATGGTTGTCCCAAAATAATGTCACAGACTTCAAGTGGGGCAACATCACATAGTACATCATATTTGAAGGGCTTGATGCAATAGGACATGCACATTATTGGTTGACACGAATGTCTCATCCCCGACTTAACCATCCGATGGTGTATGGTTGGGGGTGTGCCATTGTTGGCAACTTCATTCTCTTAAAGACCTCAGCTCAGATTAGGTTATCTAGATTCCATTGTCAACGAAATGCAGTGGGATCCCCTTCACCCACATCTATGAGTGGAAGAGGTGCTCCCCTCAAGCTCCCCTAGTTCTTATGGTTGGGTTTTTTTGGTTGCAATGGTATCAGTGGGTTCTTCATCGATGATCTATTTCCATTTATTGTGCTATGAATCATAGTTAGGGTTGTGGCCTGATTATTTTTCTTTGATCTCGACAAACAATGATTGTTTCATGCAACATTCATCGATGTTGTGTTGGAGGCTCTTGTGGAACTCACACCACTTTTTGGTGTCCTTCTTTGATCACCCATCACCCTTGTTTGCCTACATCTTGGATTGGATCTCTTGAGGTTGGCCTTCCTTTCTCTGAACCTTTCTCTGTGACTTAGGACCACCTTTTCCATGCTTCTATTGTTACAGATTTGTAGACCTGAACTCCCTCTTATTTCACTGCTTAAATTTATTCTCGATTTTGACAACATATCAATAAGCAAATTCTAGTGAGGAGATGTTCAAGAAATCCATATATGTTTGGATGTACCTAAGTAGGCCACTGTAGTACTTCAGAACCAGGTGTCTCTCAAAATCTTGAATACCCAACTTTGAGTGCAGGGTATGAAAGATGTTGGTATACTTTGGCTGATCCAGGAGGATCTCCACACAAGGATTCAATAATTTGAACACCATGAAGAAGATCATTAAAATGTTTATTGATGATAGGTGACAAATATTAAAAGGAATGATTAATTCTTAAATAAAATGATTAATACTTTAAATGAGTGTCAGAAGCTCAAGCATTATTCAGTCAAATTGGAAAAATGATTAATACTTGGAGTGAGTGGAATTACTCGTGTGTTTTTCATTTAATTTGTAAAAAGGGGAAATTAGTTGTGTGAGAATCCACCTCACAAATTAGTTTCCTAGTTTTAAGGGGAAATTAGTTTTTTGTGAAAATCCACCTCGCAACTAGTTTTTCTATTCTCAAGAAGAGGACGAGAGTCTCAACAAGTGTTTTCCTAGTCTCAATGGGAAATTAAGGGTGTAACACCCCATGTTTTGAGCCCCATATAAAATAATGTATTTTGTTAATTGTCAAGAGGCTAGAGGGCCCAAACAATTGAAAGAGGCCAGTGTGCCTAAGAAATGTAATGTTTTGATAATTATTAATAATAAACACATTTTTGGCTGCTAGACAAACAAGGACTAGAGTTATAGGGGGCTATGATTTCACAAGAGAGGGGGCTTGAGGGGCTAAATGTTTATTTCCTATTTTTAATTACCCTTTTGTCTAAGGGAGCAGATCACTTATGTGAGCTTCTTGAGGAAGGCTAGGAGGTTCTTGATTCCCCACGAAATACTTAAACCTGCCCCTGGTCTATTGGGGGATTGGTTATTCACTCATTCACTTGCTCACTGGTTCATTGATTCGTGCACTTACTCACTCTTTCATTCATTTCATTCTTACCTATCACTCATTCATCCTTACTCATCCGTGTCTTGGCTTGGGGAAAGGGAAACAAACTGTTGAAGAGTAGCCATGGTATTGTTGGATGTAGAGGTCGTTGGTGTAATCCAACCATGACTTGAAGCCTGCATGTCTGAGATGCTTTGGCCTGTGTCCAGCTTTGTTAACAATTGTGAGTCCTGAGAGTTCCAGCATGGAGATTCTGGACCAGTTACATTGGAGCCCTAGAAGGAGAAGGATTGCATAAGGGACTGCATGGTAGAGAAGGGTGGGGGTCCATTCTCTTGGGTGGTGCAAGCTAGGTAGATGAGAGTTGGGTACTTGGATTGTTGTGAGTGCTCGGAAATCCTGTGAGAGCTTGAGTGTTAACTGGTTTGGGAAGCCAAGTAACACTCTAGAACCATCCTTGTGAATTCACAGCCCTGGCTTGGGGGTGACACTGTTGTTGAGATTTGGAACAATAGTGTCTGCAGTTGGGTGGAACGTCCTTGGTCTGCAGCCAGTTGGTGTCTTCTTTTATAAAGATAAGTGCTCTCTGTTATGGTATTATTTACATGTATATGAATGTATTCCGCTGTGTATTTATTTATCATTTAATTGAATCTTTAGACTATGCATGCTTGTTGGTTATTGTTGTGCATGTTGTTATATCTTTTCTTTTATGCATTCTTATTAATTTAAAGAGGTATTGGTAAGAGAAAGAAGTCTGGGGGTGGGATTGAAGGTAGCGTACCCCGACCTGTGGGTGGCAGGGTATGTTACATATTGGTATCAGAGCTTCTGGTTGAAACACCAAGCCGATATGGTCCGGGTCTATTGGTCAGAGTCTCGTGGTTGAGATTGAATTCTGACCTTGAAGTTGAAAATCTCAGGAGGAATGGCATTGCATAATTTACGTAGGAGCTAGAACATTAGAGATCCTTTGTAAGGGATTGAAGGATCGTGACCGTCCCTTTCAAATTCGGGAGCGATCGCCACTGTGGGATCAAGAGAGATTTGAGATCCTTGGATCGGAGGGCAAGTGAACAAGGGTTGTCCGATGAAGGCGAAGCAAAAGGTTGATTAGGTTTAAGTCACAACGATCAGATCTCATTAAAGGGAGATAGACAGTGGCGAGCCATTGCGGAGATCGGGAAGAAAATTAGAACGTGAGAAAGTTGAGACTCCGCAATCCCTTAGGATCGTTGATCTTGTTCGATCAATAGATCAACGATGGATATCAATCCCACTATGGATGAGCATCTTTGCATTGCGGATATCGGGAAGGAAATTAAAGCATGAGAAATTTGAGTTTCCAAAATCACTCCTACCCATTGATCTTCACAGTCCATTAAAGCATGACTGTCACTCTTGCAAAGTGAGGTAAGCGCCCGAAGGTTAAGATGAGGTCACAGCTCTCGATCACATGTAGAGGAAATAGAGTGAACTTTGTGCAATTCTTGTCCATCAATCCAAGCAAGGGATATGTGTCGAAAAATCGGCTAGTTTGAAAGTTCTGCATTTGAGAGAAATGGAATGTGCTAATATGAAATCTCTAGAAGTCCCCAAGTCCTTCGGCCATTGGATAGAGAGGTGGGTTTTAGGAATTTTGAGGATCTTCGCATGGGTGATTATGAGTCGTAGATCTCACAATGTTTTGGGAGTCTGGTGTTCGGGACGAACAAAGTTTTCTAAGGTGAAATATTCCAAAGCCTGAAATTTCGAAGTGACGTGGCTCGTTGATGTCACTTGGGATGATGTGAACACATGGGATGTATGCCACATGTCAGTGATTTTTGAACCTATGGAAGATTGAAATGTCAGTTAGAATGTGACACATGTCACCCGCCTGATTGGTCCACGTGTCCGCTTTCAGTATTTCACCATGTGGCGACAGATTGTGCAGTCCGGAGACTGGGCACTCTGGAGGAAAAAGATGTGACAGTTTGCGTTGGGTCAATAAATCATAAAGGCTCAAAGGTCAGAGTACATATTGATTGTTGATCCTAGAAGACACGCAACAGTAGATATCGTAGTCTAGAGACTTGGTACTCTGGGGGTTTTCAAGTCTCTACGAGTGAAAAGTATCGAAGCCCAAAGTCATGAAGGCACGTAGACCGTCGATTTAGGATCCCTTTGAGAACTTTCTCAACGGTTGGATCAAGCAATGGAAGGATAGGGTAAGCACTTTGGTGAATTGACACTCCGGGGGAGTTGAGCAGCGCGGGAACTGAATGTCCCAGACTCCCAGAGCACCGAATTAATAGATGACCATCTGTCCCAACACTTGATTAAGTCACAGACCGTTGATCGCATGAAGCCTCCAGATGGGGGTGGGGTCTTCCATTTGACGAGAGATTAAATCTCGACCGTCCGATCCTTGTGGTGGAGCTAATGGAGATTTTGACGAAGGGTAACTCCGAGAGGAAACAAGAGTTGACAATAGAGAATAGATGAAGGTAGAAGTATGGAGGACTTGGTCTCAACACCGGTCCCATCCACAGGAAAAAAAAATGGGGGGCTTGGGAGGTAACTTAGCCGCGGGTTTATGGCTCCATAAGCCCTGTGTGAAAGAACACAGAGAGAGGTGCTAAGGAAGGGACTAAGCTGTGGATTCGAACCATGGTCACTTGAAATATGGTTTGAGGGAAGTGCCTGCACATAATGAAATTCTACGTTATCCAAGGATAACATGACACTGTTATTTTGCAAAGAATGGGGATATATTATTCCTGAACTAAGAAGAAAAGGACATGTATCATTGTTTGGCAAATTTCTTTATATGCATAATTCTAACAAAATGGTCACTTGCACATTTTGTAAAATTAAGATATTTAAACACATCATCTCGGAATGAAGATTCGAGAGATGGAAGAAGGTGAGGTATCCTCCAGCCGTGATAGAGAGGCTGAAGGCCAGAATACCAGAGTTGGTAATGCAGAAATAGAGTCCAATGGATGCAAGGGCAGAGGAGAGCAAGAAACATTAATAGAAACTGTAAGAAGCCTGAAAATAGAAGTGCAGAGCGACAAAGCAGACAATGAGAGGCTGATGAGAGAGAAAAGTCAGATAAATTATCGAGTGCTGCAGAGCTTAAACCAATTGTAGAGGAAAACAAGGAATGGCTCCGAGAAAGGGAATGAAGGAAGGTTTTGTGAAATAAGAGATGATCGTGGAAGAGATGGTTATTCAAGAAGTTCTAGCAGAACTCATAGACGTCACTCACCTCCCTACTCAACAAGGAAGTTTTATGCATCTGAAGATTCCATAAGTAGTCCAGAGGTGTCTCCTATTAGGCACCAAAGAAGAAGGCATGAATTGGACAGTTTGCAAGGAGAGTTGACGAAGCGCAAACCACCATCCTTTGATGGTGAAAGAGAAAGAGAAAATGATGTTGAGGCATGGTTTCTTGGACTCAAGAGATATTTTCAATTGCATAACTATTCATCAAACCTAGAAGCCATGAATGCCACCTACCATTTACACAAGAAAGCTCTAATGTGGTGGGATCAATTGAAGCAATTTGAAGATATTAATGAGAGTATGATCACTTGGAAGAAGTTCAAGAAGTAATTCTAGAAGGAGTACCTCTCAGATCATTTCTATGACAAGAAAATGTAGGAGTTCTTTGAACTTAGGATGGGAAGCATGACTATGGCAGAATATGAGAAGAAGTTCTTGGGGTTGTCAAAGTATGGCGGGTTCATTAATGATGAGAAGGTAAAAATACAAATATTTCTAAGTGGACTGGCAGCCTTTTATAAATAAAATATCAGGTATGATGAGCCCAAGACATTGATTGAGGCCATAAGGAATGATACATACATGTATGAGCAAGGCCATGGAAGATAATCCCTGTATAAATCTTGGAAGGATAAGAGGAAGGATAATTCCGATCAGAGGAGGAAAGGATTCAAACCTCCCTTCAATAGGAATGAGCCTAATAGAAATCATCAAGATCAGTATGCTAAGGGTGAATCCAAGAAAGAAGAATCCCTGGGAAAAAGGGGAATACCACCAATACAATGTTGGGGATGCAAAGAAGATCACATGTACAAGGATTTACAACACAGAAAGGACAGAGTGAAGACTGTGCACAACGTCCAAGAGGCTACAACAGTCGAAGATATGAGAATAATTTATGCAGATTTAGATGATCGACAAGCAGAGTACCGATCCAATATGATTGAGGTGGAAGGTAAGATCATAAATCAATCTATTTCTATTTTAATTGATTCATGAGCAAGTCATTGTTACATTGATCCTAAAATAGTGGATAGATTACATTTGGAGAAAAGTAAGCTTGGAAAATCAAGTTTGGTTCAGTTAGCCACTGGAAACAAAAGGAGAGTCCATGATATGGTCAGAATTTGTTCCATAACTCTTAATGGTGTGAATACTAGTGTTGATATGAATATCATACCCTTGGGGTATTATGATATTCTAATTGGAATGGATTGGTTGGACAAGTATCATGTTGTCCTAGATTGTCATGGCAATACATTTACCTATCTTGATGGAGATGGAAAACATAACACTGTGAAAGGAGTTCCAAGACCCATATCAATAAGGGATATTTCATCCTTACAGCTCAAGAGATGTTTTAGAAAAGGATGTCAATTGTTTGGAACTCATGTGGAAGAGCCATAAAATACAAAGGGGCCAAGCCTTGAAGATTCTCGGTACTATAGAAATTTGAACATGTATTCCAAGAAATACCGGGGTTGCCACCAAGAAGGGAGATAGATTTCTCAGTTGATTTAGTGCCAGGAGCTGCCCCAATGTCAAAAACACCTTACAGAATGAACATACCAGAGTTAAAAGAATTACAAATGCAGTTGGAGGAATTGTTGAAGAAAGGGTACATACGTCCAAGTGTTCCACCTTAGGGAGCACTAGTACTTTTTTTCAAAAATAAGGATGGAATCTTGAGGTTGTGTATTGACTTTCGACATTTGAATAAGTATACTATAAAGAACAAGTATCCTCTACCCAGAATTGATGACCTCTTTGATCAACTAAGAGTATAAAAGATATTTTCAAATATGGACCCGAGGTCAGGATACCATCAGGTAAGGATCAAGGAAGAAGACATTCATAAGAAAACCTTTAGAACCAAGTATGGGCATTATGAATTTGTAGTGGTGCCATTTGGACTGACCAATGCACCAATTGTCTTTATGTGCTTAATGAGTGGCATATTCAAAAATTATTTGGATAATTTTTTCATAGTATTATTGGATGACATACTTGTCTATTCCAAGTCTGAAGAGGAGCATGAACATCACTTAAGACTGGTATTGCAAGCGCTGAGAGAAAATCAATTGTATGCCAAGCTGAGTAAGTGTTATTTTTATCAAAAGAAGATTCATTACTTGGGGCACATTATTTCGGAGCAAGGCATAGCAGTAGATCCAAAGAAGCTTGAAGCCATTAGAGGATGGCCAACACCCAGAAATGTGTCAGAAGTCATATCTTTTATGGGATTCAATGGTTACTACAAAAGGTTCATAGTAGGGTTCTCTAAGATTGTTCATCCCATCACTTCTTTTCAAAAGAAGGGAACTAAATTTTAATGGACACCTAAGTGTGAAGAGAATTTTAATATGTTGAAGGAATTACTTACTAGTGCACATGTGTTAAGGATTGCTAACCCAAGTGAAATTTTTTTGGTATGTAGATGTGCATGTAAGGAAGGACTTGGGGGAGTCCTCATGCAAAATGGACATGTCATTGGTTATGAGTCCAGAAAGATTCAGGAACATGAGAGGAACTATGCCACACATGACTTGGAGCTTGTTGCCATTGTCCACACCTTGAATATGTGTAAGCATTATCTCATGGGGAAGAGATTTGAATTAAGGATAGACCACATTGGCATGGAGTATCTTTTTGAACAACCAACCTTGAATGCCAGGAAAGCAAGATGCTTGGAATTTTTAAGTGAATATGACCTCGATATCAAGCATATCAAAGGAAAAGAGAATAAATTTGTTGATGCACTTAGTAGAAGAGTGCATCTCATGCATGCTACTGCTATCAGTATGCATCAGTTAGACTTGAAGACAAAATTTTAGATGATCTTGTTGCAKATCAACATTACCTACAGGTAAAGCAAAKCTTATAACAAGGAGATGTACAAAAGAAAATAAAGGAGCATGAGATATAGGAAGATGGATTACTTATGCATAAGAATAGAATCTATGTTCCTAGTTYCGRAGAACTGAGGAAATTRGTATTGAAGGAAATGCATGATGTTCCTTATGTTGGGMATCYCGGTTACCAWAAAACGATTACAGYAGTAAGAAGCCGATTCTTTTTTCCGAGAATGAAAAAGGATGTTKCTGATTACATCACTCGATGTATGGAATGTCAGAAGGTGAAGGYTGAGCATAGGCACCCAGYAGGTTTGATGCATCSATTACCAATCCCAGAGAAKAAATGGGAAGTGATAACCATTGATTTCATAACTAAATTACCCARGACAACAAGACAACATGATTCAATCATGGTAGTGGTTGACAAATTAACAAAGGCTGCTCATTTTTCTCCTGTAAAAACAACACATACAACGACTAATATTGCAGAGGTTTACATGAGGGAGAT
The DNA here is from genome assembly GCA_000966675.3 of Picea glauca. NCBI lineage: Eukaryota > Viridiplantae > Streptophyta > Pinopsida > Pinales > Pinaceae > Picea > Picea glauca. Next base: position 77,850 of record JZKD02S1630561.1, read on the forward strand.
TGCTAGGTTGCATGGGATACCTAGGACAATTGTCTTAGACAAAGATACAAAGTTTACCTCCAATTTCTGGAGGGGATTTTTTAAAGGATTTGGTACAAATCTAAACTTTAGCACAACATACCATCCACAGTCAGATGAGGAAACAGAGAGGGTCAACCGAGTAATTGAATATATGTTGAGAATGTATGTGATGGATAAGCCATCTAAGTGGGAAGATTACTTACACTTGGTTGAGTTTTCATATAATAATGGGTATCAAGCTTCATTGAGAATGAGCCCATTTGAAGCCTTGTATGGTAGGAAATGCAATACTCCAGTGAKTTGGGGCAATGCAAAAGATAGAGTGGTACTTGGATTAGAGTTKCTCAAGGATATGGAAGACTAGATGGTTASRATCAAGCGAAATTTAAAGGCAGCTCRGGATAGACAAAAWTTTTATGTAGATAAGAACAAGACAACTAAAGAATTTAAAGTAGGTTGAAATTGGGTAGTTGTACAAAKMTGGAAGCCAGATTTTGTGGTCCATTTGAAATATTGGACATAATAGGGTCAGTTGCATACATKCTTCCATGAATGTGCATAWTGTATTTCATGTCTCTTTGCTAWAGAAATATATACATGATCCTAACCATGTTATTGATTGGCATCTGATTCAGGTAGATACAGAGGGAGACTTTCAGGTCYAGCCARTGCGGGTATTGGAAAGAAATGTCAAAATGCTYYGGAATCGAGTTATAGAGCTGGTAAAAGTTTAGTGGACCTGCTACGGTCCTGAAGATGCTACTTGRGAGCATAAAGATKCCATGTCGRCAGAATACCCACAACTTTTTGAATAAAWTTTGAGATTGTGATATCTATTTTGTATATGCACTGAGGACAATGCCAAAATAAGGGGGAGGGGATRTAACACCCYWGGTTTTGAGCCCCATATTAAATAATGTATTTTGTTAATTTTCAAGAGGCTAGATGGMCAAAACAATTAAAAGAGKCCATTGTGCCTAAGAAATKTRATGTTTTGATCATTATTAATAATAAACACATCGCTGGYTGCTAAAYGGACAAGGGCTAGAGTTATAGGGGGCTATGATTTCACAAGAGAGGGGGCTTGAGGGGATAAATGTTTATTTCCTATTTTTAATTACCCTTTTGTCTAAGGGAGAAKATAAGTTAYGTGAGCTTCTTGGGGAAKGCCATGAGGTTCTTGATTCCCCACGAAATACTTAAACCCACCCTTGGTCTGTTGGGGGGTTGGTTATTCACTCATTCACTTGCTCACTGGTTCATTGGTTCACTCACTTACTCACTCATTCATTCATTCCATTCTTACCTATCASTCATTCATCCTTCSTCATYTGTGTCTTGGATTGGGGAAAGGGAAACAAATTGYTGAAGAGTAKCCATGGTATTGTTGGTTGTAGAGGTCGTTGGTGTAATCCATCCATGAGTTGAGGCCTGCATGTATGAGATGTGTTGGCCTATTTCCAACTTTGTTCACAATTGCGAGTCCTGAGAGTTCCAGCATGGAGATTATGGACCAGTTGTGTTGGAGCCCTGGAAGGAGAAGGACTATAGGGAAGAGAAGGGTGGGGGTCCATTCTCTTAGGTGGTGCAAGCTGGGTAGAAGAGATTTGGGTACTTGGATTGCTGTGAGTGCTGGGAAAGCCTGTGAGAGCTTGAGTGCTGACTGGTTTGAGAAGCCAAGTAACACTCTGGAACTTTCCTTGTGAATTCATAGCCCTGGCTTGAGGGTGACACTGTTGTTGAGATTTGGAAAAATAGTGTCTATGGTTGGGTGGAACATCCTTGGTCTGCCTCCAGTTGGTGTCTTCTTTTATAAAGATAAGTGCTCTCTGTTATGTTATTATTTACCTGTATATGAATGTATTCCACTATGTATTTATTTATCGTTTAATTGAATCTTTAGACTATGCATGCTTGATGGTTATTGTTGTGCATGTCGTTAGATCTTTTCTTTTACGCATCCTTATTAATTTAAAGAGGTATCGGTAAGAGAAATAAGTCTGAGGGTGGTCTTGAAGGTAGCATACCTCAACCTATGGGTGGCGGGGTATGTTACGAAGGATCTCATAGGTTGGTTGAGATGCTTTCTCATTTTTTTCCTTGAGTTGTTATTTAGATCCTAAATTTGTGGATCTTGTCTCCTTGAATTATGGAGAGAGGGAAACTATATAAATTCCTTATGTAAGAATTGTGGATAAGCCCCTCTTTAGGCCCCTTGTAGAGAGAGATTTGCATGGTGGGGAATGTAGTCCTTATGGTGTCTAGAGTAAGGTCACTTATGTGAGTGCCTTGTTGAATCCTTTGTTAAGGAGAATGTAGCTTTGTATGGAGCATGTAATACATTTGTGAGAAGGTCTCATCCCTTGCATAAGAAGGATAGTAAACTGATTTGTATTCCAAGGGGATCTGGAGATGTAGCCAGAAGAGTCTGGTGAAATCCATTAACATATGGGTGTCAAATTATATGTTTGTTTTTTGAATATTGCATTCTTGCTTGATTAAGTAGAGATTTAATTGGACATATGCACATAATGATGAAAATTTTCTCACGTTCATATTCATTGTTTAGAAATTATTTGCTCGTTTTCACATGAAATTAATCGTCAGTAAAAGATCCTCATCATAGAATTTTTGTAGAGAAAGATCTCACAGGAATTCTTGGATCAAGTGGTATCAGAGCAACTCTGGCTAGTTTTGTAGATTGTGAATATAATCATGGGAAAGGAAAAGAAGCAAGCATGGCTTCGTGAGCTTGAAGAAATCAACCAAGCAATCCAGGCAGAGAATGATGAATTGAGGAGGTTGCTATAAGAATTAGAAGAAGAAAAGAGCAAACTATGACTGTAGCTACAAGCTATGGATGAGCAAGTTGGGGAATGCTCTGCTACAGGAGAAGCAAGAAATCCCTCCAAGATCAGACCAACTTGTGTCCATGATAGGTATACTAGTTATGGCTTTTGTCATGACAATGTTGATGGCTGCACATATTGTCAGATAATAGAGGATGCTCTCCAGAAACAAGATAACCAAGGTGGTTTTCTAGAAGCCTCATCTAGAGCTTCATCCAACCAGGAGGAGCGGTTGGCCGAACTTTAGGAAGATGACCAAGTGTCACAAACATGAATGTAGGTAAAGAATTCTCGATGTTCAATTCCTTCCCTTATTAATGATGATACCTATTTTGGAGTTTTTGAAAATCACACCAAGGGCATTGGCTTGAAGTTGCTGAGGAAGATGGGGTATAAAAGAGGAGGTCTTGGTATTAATGGCCAAGACATCATTCAACCATTGGAGGTTGTGGAAAGGCCTTGGTATGTAGGATTGGGGTATGGTGAAGGAGAATGCTCAAAAGCAGTAGAAGCAGAGGATTCTCCAAGCAAAGAGTTGAAATCATCACCAATACCATCTAAGAAAAATGATGGCACATCACTTAATTAAAGTGATATATCTAGCAAGAGATTCTAGAGGAAATCAAAGTCTCCTTGAAAATCTTGGGACAACAAGAGTATTGCAAAGTTATGGAAGAGAAAGATTCCTTATGAAAAAGGCAAGACAGACATGAAGTCACGTAACTATTGCACTCACTACAAAATGAGTGGTCACTAGGTCAGGAAATGTTGGAAGCTTCACCCCGAGCTTCGTCGCACACCAAGAAAGAAGTTCGTACAAGAGCCTATGGAGTTGGAGGCTTGATCCAAGTGGATCCTCCTTAGTAAAAAAAAATGGCCAAAAATCAAAGTGCCCATAATTTGACGAAACCAACACCAATTCAAAGAGCTCATAGAGAGATTTGCAATGACGCACATGACACCTCAATTGACCTCCATATGAAAATGTTATGGCCATCTGAATTTTTCTACAAAAAGGAAAATCTGGCAAAGATGACATTAGCATGATGTCAACATGTTGACATGGAAACACCACATGATTCCATATGTTAGGTTGATTTGGCCTTTTCAGGAGTCCAAATGGACCAGTAAAATTGTGCCATGTGTCATTTGTACAGTAGTTGACGCGGTGATGATGTGTCAGTTTCCTGGGTTGTACGACTGATGATGTGATAGATGATTAAGCAGTACGGTGGATGATGTGGCATATGGTGACGTCAACCAATAACGTGGTAGTTGACATGGCAGGGGCAGGTGACATGGACCAATGAAATTTTGACATGTGGCATGTGCAGATTCGATTTGAAACCAATTGGTATGAAACACGTGTCAGCTAAATGGATTTAGACTCACAAGTGGACCAATTGGAAGCTACCACGTGGCAGTCTATTTAGCCCTTTACAGGGTTTGTTTACCAAAAAATTATGGGAGGCCACATGAATTGATCTCGCGACCTCATGCTCACAAGATCAATGATTTCCCTGGATCTCTTGCATTATAGTTCTTACCTATATTTGGATTAACGACTATTTATTCCATCATCGTGGGTCAAACGATGAAAATTTGGCCGAGGGGCTAGACCCCCTAGACTTTTTGTTAGCGGTTATATTATTATAGCGAAGGTTTCACCCATGTGCGGCAAGTTTGGCACAGTTACCAACCATTCAACACATATCATGGATTATTCATGAATTTTTACCCAAAGGGAGGTGGGAACCCATGATTTTGAGCCTAGGACCTCCCCCAAATTAAACCGACAACTTAACCAATGCACCACAAGTGGCGCTTTGTAAGCTCTGCCTGTCAAATATTATTTAAAAAATAGATTTTCCATCTGATGGAGGTACATGTAGACCGTACTTGGCATTTTTTCGAGACTGATATGACATTTAAAATAGAGGTATGATACTGTGTGGCATGCAGACTAAGGTGTAGAGGTAGGAAGGAGCCCAAGAATCCTTGCACGAAATTATATGAAATTATAGTCATTTTTGCACGATTTTTTGAGCTAGAGTAAATGGTGCAGTCCATTCTATGATCTGAACAACGTAATTTGAGAGCTATGCCCAAGCCCTTATCTACTTGGCACACTTTACGAGGAAGAGTTTCACTTTTCAGAACATAGCCTTGTTTAAAGTCAAAAGTTGTAGAATTCTGAGACAGACATGTTGGTGATGTGTATGCTAAATTTTGAGCCATAGATTAAGCGCCTTTGTGTAGAAACCAATGTAAGTATCGTTTGATTTATGATTGTACCTCTTTTTGGGAATTTTAAGAGGATAAAATGTGTTTGCAGATTCTGGTGGTCTTTGATGTTGCAACAGGGTAGCGAGATCTGAAATTTGCAGGGAATTATTTCCATATCTTAAAATGGAAGATGGAAAAACCAAGGGAGATTGGAAACTTTGATATATGTTGCACTTTTTTAGTGGATTTGGAGACCATAGAGTCTTTCACTAAGTGCTTGTATTCGGTATTCCGACTTAGCCATGTGCATTTTTTATGGTGGAATGTGAAGGCCAAGGTGTCTTCCACTAATGCACTTTGATGAAAATTGTAATTTTGAAGTTTTTGTTGCACATGTTTGAAGTGGAGTTTGGAAACCATAGAGTTTCACCACTAGTGCATAATTGGGTGCTTGAAAAAATTACCTTGATGAGCATGTTGCCTTAAGTGATGTTCAAACATTGTAAAGGGTTTTTTTATTAGCCACTCTTCGATGATAATGAGAGTGAGAGGTATTTGTTTTATGTCTAATCCTTGTTGGCAACATTGTAATGGGTCTTATATCCACTATTGAGTGAGAGGCATTATTTTGTCTAAGGCCTATCTTGGCAATCATTGTAAACTTGTCCATGAGTGTTATATAAACTCTTGGAAAACATGGTACTTCTTTGAAATTTGCAAAATTGTGATCATGTATTATCAGCTACAAATTTGCATTGAGGCAAATGTTGGCATCAACATCCTCATTCGAAAGTACAAAGTGTTGGCATGTTTTACAGGTAGTGTATGCTTGTCATTGATGGCAAGTACAATCACGATGATGGCTTGAGTACAGGAAGGATGTGCCAAGTGGGCTCCAGAAGTCTTTTGGGAAGACGATGCAGAGCAAGCTCAACAAGATCAGAGTATGCAGCGATGGATCTCATTGAGATTTCCCAATGAACATCAGATCTAATTCAGAGGTCCAACCGGCATTGGATCTAGGAGAACCTGCACGCCCTTTAACGAGCAAGGTGACATGCAAAACCCAGAAAAAACCAAAACAGGCACCTCAATGAAGACTCCATTTCAGAGTTTTAGTTACCGGGAGATGGAGAAGTCAAGAATCGAGACTCTCTAACACAGGAGTCCCGAAGTCACGAAATGTGAAACCCCAAAATTGTGAAACAGGCGCATCGTTCTAAGTTTCGGCTACCATATTTTCGGATACCAGGAGATAGAGATGTTAGGACTCTCGTCATCAGGGGTCCCGAAGTGTCGAAATGCGAAATCCCGAAAACCCGAAATAGGTGCACCACTTGGAGTATTGAATACCAGGATTTTGGTTACCAGGAGATGGAGATGTCAGAGACTCTCATCAACAGGAGTGCCGAAATCATGAAATACAAAATGGAGAAATGATCTGAGTCGTTGGTTTGAGGAGATCGTGGACCGTTGATCCGACTCCATTTCGAAGTATTGGATGATGGGATTTCGGATACCGGGAGATGGAAATGACAAAGACTCTCATCATAAAGAGTCCCAAAGTCGCGAAACCTGAAGTCATGAAATGATAAAGAATCCATACCGGAGTTTCGGATACCGGGGGTAGGAGGAGTCAAGAGTGAAGACGCTTCATCACAGGAGTCCCAAAATCGTTAAACTTGAAGTCGTGAAATTTCACAGACTACATATCAGAGGTTCGGATACTGGGAGTTGGAGATGTCAAGGTCTTTCACCACAGGATACCCAAATGCCAATTCACTAAAATGAAAAACGTTGGAGTATCGGACCGTTGATCTGACTCCATTTCGGAGTTTCGGATATCGGGAGCTGAAGTGTCGAAACACTTCACCACCAAGAGTGTCGAAATGCCGAAATGCCAAAACATGAAATTGTGAAATGCAGTTTCGACTAAGGCTAAGGTCATAGCCGTTGGTCACATCAGTGGAAGATGGGGGAAGGAGTTAGTGAAGACAAGCTCCTTTTTGGAGTTTCGGGGGTCGAGAAATGGAGAGTACTAAAATCCTCCACCACGGCGATCCTGAAATGACGAATGCTGAAATGAACGCAAGATTTAGAGAAGTTAATCCAACTTCCAGTAGGAGAAAACACTGTTCATGAAGGCTATTGATAGTTGGAAGAGCATTGAAGCCATCAACTGCAACAGAGAGGTTGAGGTCGACTACAAAAGAAGATGAAGAATCTCAACTGCCTGTGATGTGAAGCAATTTGATCATGGCACCCAGTGATGATGAACGGATGGGCTTAAAAAATAGAGAAGATGAAGAGTTGTGATGATGAAGAGGTAGAGCACTCGACATGCAGAGTATGCAGAACCATTGCATACAGAGTATGCACAAGATGCACAGAGAGTATAAGAATGTGGAGAAAATAAGAGATTTTGGTTGTTGTTGTTGTGAGTGATGCATGTGTGAAGAAGGAGGTGGAGTGGAGCAGCTGAAATGGACAGAAGACAAAGGGTGCATTGAATGGGAATGGCACACAGAGCACAAAAGGTAGAAGAACAGAAAGTGCAATGGATGCGTGTAGGAAGACAGTGAGGCTGACATAGCAGAGAAATCTGGCAGAATAGTGATGAGACTGGTAAGCTGTTGTTGAACATTATATCATTGTAATAAGTTTCAGTAACACATATTCATAAATCAGTTTGGTAGGGAGGTGCTAGGGAGGACTAATGTCCTCAGAGGATCAAGTGGGTGCTTGAACACTTGGAGTTGTAGCTTCCTTCTAGTTGGTGCTAGAGAAACCAGGGAGTTGGTTCTTCCTTCTAGTTGGTGCTAGAGAAACCAGGGAGTTGGTGCTTCCTTCTAGTGGGTGATAGAGAAAATAGAGAGTTGGTGCTCTCAACAAGTTGTAGCTTGCAAAAATAGAGTTTGTAACCTCACAATGAGTTGGAGCTCATATGTATGATAATGTAAAGAATGTAAATAATACATATCATATAAAGAAGAAGAGGTTTTTACCCTTTTTGGCTTTCCTTGGGAAATATCTATCTTTGTGTATCTCATTTATGTGACTGATGTTGAATGTGTCATTGCTTATTTCCCTGCATTATTGTGATTATCATTGATTGCCTTGTAAAGAATTTAAAAGAGGCATAATTGTTTAAGCATGGTGACAACTGATTCACCCCCCCTCTCAATTGTCCAACAATTGGTATCAGAGCCAGCCCCTTTTATCTAGGGAAAGATCCTAGAGCTTAAACATGTCAAGCCATGAAGGAAATTCAACCAATAAGGCCCCTCTGTTCAATGGAACAAAATTTGCCTTCTGGAAAATTAGAATGAGAACCTACATAATGGCTTTAGGTGCAGATGTCTTGGATGTGGTAGGCACTGGTTATGTAAAGCGAGTTGTACTAGCTAATAAGGATGACAAGCTAGAATTTAGCTTCAACGCTAAGGCTATGAATGCTATCTTGAGTGGGCTTGCAGAAGCAAAATTCATAAAAGTTATGCACCTAGGA